>JABUQX010059460.1:0-5000 GCA_015478945.1 Trachelipus rathkii | reverse complement strand
AAGACTGACGTGGAATATCGGGTGTGAAATTTATTTGATCAAAGTTTTGTTTATCTTCTAGAAAGGAATAACACTTCTGTTCTAGATTTTAATTTCAAAGATACTACCTTAAAATTTGATAAAAGATTCTTATTAAATTATTGGAGCAACAAAAACTCTGTAATTATTTTTTGTTTTGCGAAATTATAACTCTCTGGATGAGAAACTTTTACTTTCATTATCACACATAATTTTAAATTCCCCACTGTAAACTTTCAATTTTATTGAAATGACCTTTTCAAAAACAACTTCACAAGTGTCATTTTGTAAAATTTCAAAATATTTGTTCCAGATTTACAAAACTACTTGATGATGATCCGATTCTGCACTCTTATTAAATCCAACACTAACTCTACAGTCCTAATGTCCAAGACAAAATAATATAGTACTGTAACCTTTCTCCAAAACTTTTATAGATACGTATAGGCTTATGGTTATGGGTTCCTTAATGTTTGGGAGCGGAGCATCAAAACTTAGACCTTTTGGAAAATTTACAAAATAAGTGAATGTATTGATATATAAATATATTCCTTTATTATTACGGTAAGGCAATCTTAAATTTTTAATAGGAGACATATGTTAAGATTCAAAGGAATGAAGTCTGTTGTTTATGTAAAGTGAACTAATAATACCACGAAATAGCTCCCCTCCAACTTCTGTTCTGAAATCGTAGGATGGAGACAGAGGTCTGCAGGACAATTTTGTTTTCAAAATTGTTCCGTCACTTACTGCCAATGTAATAAATTGTCCAATAAATATAATGGATATCATAATCCATTGATTCTGCAATAATAGTTTATTAGCAACAATTCCGCATTTACAAGAACCAACTCGAACTTACAGCTGTAAAAACCCGTTCTTCATGGATAGTGATAAAAAATCACAATTTTAATATGCAGGGTGACAAGTTTAATTTTAATATCTTGCAAAAATTATACCATATTTTGATAATGGTAAAAGCAGAAAAGATACTAACATAGACTTGTCTTCTATTCCAAACCTTAAAAATTCTACCCATTCATATTCTTATAAATAAAGAGCCGATGTAAGAGTGCTCAACCTTTGCTTAAATAGACGGTCGTACTGAATATGGTTTTATTAGGACTCTTCTAATGTTTTAAGTTTATAAAATGTATGTGGATCCAGATGCTTGTTGTGAACATGTTTTTTACCGAAATTCTACGATAGGTAAATTACTATCAGAGCAAGTGAACAATACATTTCATAGACAAGCTTACTAAAAGACCGCTCCTAAATACACAAAAATATTAATAATTAATTTATATTTCCTTTACAAGAACTGTACGAAATACTCTTACAAAATAAAGAACCATTTGAGCAAGTTAACATTCATTTTGAAAACTGTTTGAATTTAGTTTTTCTACAATATATTTGACAATTTATGCAGCAATAAAAATCAGTTGCAATCTAGGAAAAATTTATATATCTCACATAAAGGTAAGTCTCATTATTATATATTCATAATGATTAAATTTATTAATATTTATAATTTAAAATACTTGATAAATAAAGGTTTAATTTTTAATACATAAATTATATATTCGCCGCGAACTATTTATTAAATCTTTAACAAATTTGAAATGTGTTAAGCTGATTTCACAGAAGTTATATCGTAACTTGTGTTCTAATAAACATCCTTTTAGATAAAACTCATTTTTACTCTTATACTGCTTTATCTCATATGACTAATAATAAAAGTTTGGGAATACAACTCATGTTAAGGTTATTATAATATTATATAGCATAGAATAAACAAACAAATATTCATAAACTAAATTTAATATTAAAACGCATAATGAGAATATATACAGAAAGATGTATATACTTTTCAATTATCTTTTAATTAAATTATTTTTTCTGAATATTATGTTTAATTATGTATAATATGTTTATTTATTATATTCAATATAAGATATTTATTAATATTATATATTAATTAATATCTTTATGGATATTGTTAATAGTACATAAAACTCTCAAAATAAAAATATAATTATAGTCACTTACTTGATTCCATATCATCATTTAAGTTTTGTAAGAATCCGATTATTGAAAGATAGTGGATGACGATAGAGTACTATAATCATTGAACTGTCATCACTAATTATCCTATTATTGCACTTTATTGATCCCTAAATATGTATAACTTAACTAAGAATAAATAATTTAACATATAGGATAATCCTATAATTTATTATATAATATTTACGTTTTGACTATTATATATTATCTATGAATAATATATAATTAAATATTAATATATAATATTATATATATATATTAATAAATATATATATATATATATAATATATATATATATATTAATATATATTAATTAATATATATATTATATATATATTATATAATCTATGCATAATTTATTCACTCTTTACGTAGAATAATTCTATCTGCGATATGATCTTTTATAGCATAGCACCACATAATATCGTTACATTATAGTGAGAAATCATAGCTCTAAAGGTACACTTATATAAAATATACTATTTCAGAGTGTTATTGAATACAGTGTCATGGCGGTACTTGATATATGTATATAATTAATGATAATAAATGAATGATTTTCACATAATAGATTGATAGATATTAAAATTACTATTATTACTTTATATTAATATATATATATATTATATATAGATTATAATATATATATTAATTATATATATATATATTAAATATATATTATAATATATATATATATAATATATATTATAATATATATAATGTATATATTATTATATATAATTTAATAGTATGATATATATATTATATATTAATAATATTAATAACTATATATATAATATATCTATATATTATTATTATATAGTATATTATATCAGTGTGCAGTACTTTTATCAGTACTATATGTAAGTCAGAGTATATGCAACGCCTACATAGCCTTTATATTGAACCCAATAAAATATTATAAAAGTTGCATATATAATATATATAATAGTATATATATTAAATATATATATATATATATATATATTAATATATATATATATATATTAATATTATATATATATATTATATATAAATATATATAATTATAATTAATTAAAATATATTAAATGACCTATAATACGTGTTCCTTAGTTATTTATATAATATATATATATATATATATTTATATATAATATATATTTAAATTATATAGTATTTAAAATATATATATATATATATAAATATATTATATACTATATATATAAATTAATTAAATATAATTTATCTAGTTCGATAATGGCGATACTGTTTGAGTACCGTACCTACACAAATTTCAAACTTAAATTTTTTATATCTATTTATTAATAATATAACGTAATCAGGGGCATAATATTAACTTTTTCCTAGGATAAAATAAAATATATAAATTCTGGTATTTCTATTAGCTATAGCCAAACTCTGTATTTGCCTTTTGACTATACTCTAGTAGCAGTCATTTTATTTTTAATAAAAAAATCAATAAATTACGTCTATAATGATTACGATTTAGGTTACGCACAAATTAACTAACATCGACAAGATAAACTCAAATCAATATTAATTTAACTAATTATTAATTCTATTCCCTCCCGACAATATTAACTATAGAAAATATAATGCTATCTCTATTGAGGAAATTATTGGCATTTTCATTCTAGTTTCATAAAAGATAAATAATTCATACGATTGTTTTGTACTGCATATTCTTAGTGATAAAATACAGTGCGTGCTGATTGCGCCGAGAACCTCCATGTATGATTCAGTCTAATTGTGCATAGGCTAACCCTATTATAATGCCTCTGCATATACAAGTTGTATATTTATGCTGCCTATTATGAGGGAATTACAGTATTCTGTGTAAGTTTATAATTGAAATAATACGCTTATTTCATTAATTATTATTATTACTATAAATTATTTATTAATTACGATTGTATAATCGTTTTTTATAAAATTGAGCTGTTAGTTTTTAATATAATAAACGGTAGAAACTAAATACACAATATATCAACTATAAATAGATTACATTATATTAATAAATGGCATACATGGCTATTAGAGTGTTTATATATATCATAGCATATATATATAAATTCTAAAACATATATAAATATAAAATAATTAATTATTCACTGATTTATTGACAACAACGAAAATTCAATAATAAGGAAGAAAATATTGATAAATTTATATAAATTAAAGTTGATATATATATAGTACAACAAATATATATATAATTAGTATAAAAAAACAAAAGATTTGAATAGAGTATAAAAAAAAGCTCTAAAATAGTGTCAAGATAAAATAAGTATATATATATATATATATATATTTTGAACTATGGAAATAGATAAAAGACAGACAAAGACAATAGAAAGCAGAGAATAAAAGAGAAAAATAAAATAAAAATGAAAGTAAAAATAAAAATAAGTATAAAAATAAATATAGAAATGAATATAAAAATAAATAAAAATAAATAAAATAAATAAATAATTTAAATATATTTAAATTTATTAATTTATAAATATTATTAATTTATATTATAATTTAATTTTATAATATAACATATTAAATTATATAGAATAATTAATGAATTATAATTAAAATTAATTAAATATAATAATAACTATATTGATTATATATTAATTATATTAATTATTATAATATTAAATATTTAATAATATTATATAATATTCATATTATATAATATTATATAATAAATATAATAATAATAAGGTATCCTACCTGATAATGATTACCTGAAAGAGCTGTAGATGAGGAAAATCAAGAATCAGAAGGAAAGGAAGAAATGTTTGACAGTTATGAGAGGTCCCCTTTTGAGGGCCGCTTTTTCAAATGAACAGAATATATATGAGTAAATGAGATTACGTTGTAATATATATTTCAGTCGATGAACGTATAAAGGTACTATCGAA
>JABUQX010059459.1:0-43864 GCA_015478945.1 Trachelipus rathkii | reverse complement strand
CATCACAATACAGGCAGAAGTGAAGAATAAGTATATTATTTAGTATAATGTGGTGATAGGTTGGAATGTACAGTATAATTTGGATTAAGAGATTGATTGATGGAATCATAAGCAGTAGTGTTATCAACTAAATGGCAATAATGTAATCAATGGGATAATATGATAGATAGGTGTGTCGCGAAATTCAGCGTCCTGACCCGAATTCCGGCACGGAATTTGATCATATTTATTGTTTTCGGCGTTCCTAGGTACTGGAATTTTTAGAAAATAATCGTGTTGGCTGATTTATATGTGAGGTAATATATAGTATTAATATTATACTTAGTATATTTAATACTATAATATATTGTACGTATATCACTATATTAAATATATATATATTATATAGTATATATTATGGACTGAGTAAAATATAATTAATGTCTAAATGGTGAATATATACTATAATATATGAGTATATCATATATTATATAGAATAGGTATGACTGATTCATTTCTATGTAGCTCACATATTACGGCACGTTTAGTGATATTAATTATCAGAATACTACTGGAGGTTGTTATTACATAATATTTATAAATATATTAGAATAATTCAAGTCATATCTTTATTAAAATACCCAACATAATAATATGTATATAGTCCTTTGGTGTATCATAGCTATAGCTCATTATCCAAGGTAATACTCAATACTATAATATATATAAGACGTTTATATATTTCATATATATATATATATATACTATATTTATTTATAATAGGTACATATCTCTTTCACAAGTTATTATAGTTTATTTGAGATGATGATAGTGGATGGATTATCATATATGGTACATTATACGTATAGTCAGTAAATAATATAAAGTAATAAACTTATAAGTTATTTATATCAATAAACTATATATTATATGGAGTATGGATTTATAATTATTATAGGATAGACATGTAAGATATCTATAAATATTATATATTTTATAATAAATATTATATATATAATCTATATATATATTATATATGACATATATAGTAAAGTGTGCTTATCTTAAGGGCAATTATTCTTTTATTATTAACTATATATAGTTATTTTTTACTACTTATATACAAAACCTATCTTTACAGGCCCTTATTAAGGGATTTTATTTGAATCAATTAGAAAGACGGGAGTTAAAAGGATTGGCAACTGAGAATATCTTTGGGTTGTGTAGGTAACTATCTATTATATATACTACTTTTGATATGAATTAAGGATATTAATATTTCATTATAGATAAAATATTATAATTAAAAGTATGATATGAGATATTATATTATAATATATATTATATATATAGGAAAAGTAAATGCTAGTAACTAATTATAATATTTTTATTTATGGGTATGTGCACAAGTGATATAGTACGTATTTTGTATGTAGTATCTTATGTATAGCTAATATTGCTATACGTTGTATTAAATGTGTACGTAGTATGGAAGATATACAGTATACTGTTATTTCTTGAGGTATCGTTGTGTGAAATATGTATGAATATTTATGTATATATATGGTATATTAACATGCTTAATGTAATGTATATGTTATCTATTCATGACTTACATTTATAAATACTAATATCGTAGCTAATTACTATACCAGATATATACTTTATACCTATATATCTGGATTATAATTTATCTCATAAAGAAAGATATTTGTCTTTTTTTTTTATGTCATTTTCGGTGTTTTAATCTATCTAATTTATGTTATTTTATCAGGTTAAAGATGTCACCTTAATGTAAGATTGTAAGGGAATGTGACTTAGGTTATGATAAAAGGATTGTCTTGAGCTCTCTTCTGTGGTAATAGGGAAATGAATGTTGACACTAAGACAGCAGTATAGTGGACTTTCTAAATACCTGCGATATGTTTAGTAAAATCTTTTTCACAAAATTTATTTTCAAGCGGTTATGCCAATATCAGTTGTTTCTCAAGAAGGCATTTAAAAATATTTTGGTAAATGGCTAGTTACGCTACTTTCTCTATCCCTATCCTGCGTTGTTTCTACGGACATCCCAACTAAATTAAAAATTACTTAAGCTTAAGAAAATATAAAATAAATACCTTTGACTTGCATGAGCTGATTCTCACTTGAGAGTATCTCTTAATCTGTTAATTTACAATTAAGACATTTCGTTCTGCATTTTACATGTTTTTTGGTTACACAATAGGTGAGTAGTTGGCAGAATGGTCTATTTGATCGATGGGATCTATGTGTGAGTCGTTCTTTGTATTATTGTAATTTTGTTGCAATTGTGATTATAATTAATGAATTCGCACCATGAACTAGTTTCTAAGTTGTAGATTTCACCATGTGAAAAGAACAATTGGGTCCGTCATATGGTTTCTAGTAGAATGTTAATAGTATTATTTCAGTGTTGGGATGACTATCGAAGGGGTAAGGTGGCGATTACTTTGCAGGTCGGTTACCTCTCGGAGCAGTAAAGGTCCATTCATGATTTCACTTGTTCGTATCGGTCTTACACTTTGCTTTCTATTCGGTGGGGAAAGCAACTAGTTTAGCTATCATTTATTTTCACGTTAATGTATAATTATGTTATGCTAGTTGGTCACCAGGGAATTTGTAAACGCATTGGCGAAGTAAAAGGAAATCAGTAGAGTGATCAGGATGTGTTTGAGAGATTTTCTTGAATGACGGAATTGTATGTTTGGGAGCGGGAAGACGAATAGGAGAGACTTATATAATTACCTACCATATTTTAGTCATAATATAGTATCGTACTCTACTTTTTTATATATTCAATTCTTAATACTATGATTATATATCCCTCTTAACATAAGCTTATGTCAATTACCTATTCACTACAGTAATATATATTCTATAATCATTATATTATTATATACATTTCTATATATTAGAGGATGCTTAACTATATATATCCTGTTTATACTATAATACGTATTGGTCATACCAATTATATAAGGTTATATAATATATACTACTACTATTAAGTATATATATATATAATAGTATTCCTGTATTATATTTAATGATATATTAATGCTCTAAGTATATAGTATAAACTATATATATATAGTACAACATCGGATCAAAAATCCGGTGACTAATATTATATCTAATATTATATAGTATATATATATATATTATATATATGATTATATATTTATATATATATAGTTAATATATAGTATATATATAACTATTATTATATATTATATAGTCACTGCAAACTTTTCAATTACTATACAACTGTGTTCACGTTGTATTATACAACTTTCTAACCTTCAAATTATTATTAATATATTTCTATTAAGCTAATTACCACATTATTTTCATCTCATATACGATTAATTCCATATAGTAAACATAAAGTCAGTTTGTATCTTGGGACTACAGTACTTAACAATATATAAACAATATATAATTATCCTAGTGTTGTATTAGTAATAATATAGTGTTGATCGCTTTCTCTGGTACTATTATAGATGCGCATAAATATCTAAACCTCTAATGCTAACTATACTTATTTAGGCTCTCTTTAAGATTGAACTCTGCTGTCATATTACCTCATAAGAGTTTATGAGAGTAATGCTGATAATATATACAGATAACTTCGTATGAGAATTTCCTGACTGCTTACAGGTAGGTTGAATTATGCATTTTACAGATATTCTCGTAACGTTTATTATAAAATATTGATATCTTTTGGATAGATAGAAAACTCGAATCCTTAATTCCAGTATTTTTTTGACCATTTTATTAGCAGTTAAAAGCTTAAATGATTTATAATATTTATAAATATTAAACTTGCACAAATGTCATTTTCCAGAAATCCGGATAAGGGTTAATGAAATAAAAAAGTCAAGTTCTGAATTTGTATTTAACATTATAATTGAATTGAGCATAAGTGGGCTTGCAAGATGTGTATCCAAGTCTCTTTGTATTTAAATTTTAGTTCATTATACAGTTTTGGGGAATAAGCGTAGTATTTAAAATTTCCTAATTTATTCTTTTTAAATGCAACTGTTTGAAAAAGTTTAAAGGCATTTTAATAACAAATTAGGAATAATGTATTATGATTGACATAAATCATAAACTTGTAGATAATCCTGCAAAATTTTGTTCTAAAGCTATTTATACATGTCATGATCGTTGTCGTTCTATCCAAGGAATTAAAAAATTAGGATTTTTGAAAAGTATGGAAGAAGTGCAGTACTTACATCTATATAATTTAAAATACTCATTATAATCACCTTGGCCATAACACTTAGACCTAGGAGATTCGTCTACTAATGGATAAAGTTACTATATTATTCATTTATCATATTCAGCTGGAAAGCAGAGTGCATGTTTAAATAATGGAATATAATGCTTATTTTTGATAATTATTTATTGAATATCATATTATATCTGTGTAATAGATATATCTTGATCTAGTATACCTTAGAGAATCATTCTCTTAATACTAGTCAGATTCATATAAGTATCCTAATATTGTAAGTTAGGGTAATATCTCTTCAGTACAAAATATTTTCTACTAAGAATTAATATACGATATTTTTGGGTTGGAGTTGGGCTAATTAAGAGTTATCTATTGTGAATTAATACTTGCTCTTCAGTGGACTGTGAATGGCTGGTTACTCATTGGGATATAATTATTCTCATTTACTATGTAAAGGAAAAAGTGATGAATCAACATAATCTTATTTTTTGAGGGAAGAAACTCACTCAAACTCACTTATACTCAATCACGGCTTGATCTATTTGCTACTTTTGATGTGTTTACCACTCTCTGTTTTCATAAGAAAATGAATACTAATATAAGACTTCCTTTTACTCATATAAATATATATTGGATCATTACTCACAGATATTTACTTTCGATACTGATTTTTTCACTCAATATATGTTCAACAGATACAATGATTTTACGTGTTTTCTAATTGCGTCATGCCGATATTTGGGGTATTTTTCGAGAAATAGGATTTTTTTAGCTAATTACTTTTATAGAATAAAAACGTTAAATAAAGTTTTAAGAATAAAATTACGCTCTAAGTCCGGCCGGAAATTTTTTTTGTGATTCTAGGCTAATTCTCAGGTTCGGCCGGTAAACTATAGAAAATTTTCAGTTCCGGTGACATACCCTATAGTAGAATGTATTAGAGAGTGGTGTCCTAGTATAGGGTTCAGTATGCTAGTGAGCCACTTATTGTTCTTACTCAATGAATATAACATGATTTAGGAACAGGGTACCTAATAAATGTACAGGTTTTGCTTAAGTTTTGACATGATGTATTAGCAAAAGTGAGCCACTCAGTTTATGGAATTATAGTGTAGGTAATGTATAGATAAAAGTTATAATAGTATGATACTGTAATATAAATATTTTGGTGTGGGAGAAAAAGTGGAATGAGTATTTTCTGGTAGTCAAAGATTGTAAGTTTTTTTTAAAAATTATTATACAAATATAAAAGTTTTAAACGTGGTAAATGAAGATAATTGAGCGAGATACACATGATTGAATGTGTGATTAACTGTCAGTAATTTTGAAAGTTTAAGGCGTTATGCTACCCAGGAATAAGCTAATAAGAATGCGCTGGGTATAATAGAATCGCATGTTTGTTTACAAGAGTCAAAGGAATTAGTAGGTCTCTATAGTAAATTACTGATAATATAATATGCTAGATTAGGTCACAGTATTAAGAGATATCAGGGTAGCCCATAAGTTTGGGGCTACCTAATTTTTAATAAGTAAGTACTTAGATTATTGCCTAGAGAGAGTGCACTCACATATAGATGTCATAACAAGGTATTGATTTCTGGTTTATGGATAGGGTATATAGTAGACTTCATGAAGGATGAGTCACATTAAGCGTCAGTGTGTAATTATTAGTTTATCTTGTAGAAAATCGGTCAGATTTTCTTTAACAGAAGGGGCATAATGAATATAAATGATACTAAGCTATATAATAATTTACCATCTAATTGTATATATAACGGGCGCAATAAATTTTTTTTATTGTAGAAGTCACACATAACAGTAGTGAATACACATATATTATATAGTGGAGGAGCTATAATAAGGAAAATTAAGAATGTAAAGCTTGTACCATTTGACTTGATTAATAAGAAGAATTCATATAATTCTGTATTTTAGCTCCGAAAATTTTCGGAACGGTTCTTTGCACACTACATTCGAATTGTATGATAATATTATAAGTGCAATCTATCGATTTAGAACAATTTTAAAGAAGGGACTGGTAATAGAATTATATAAGGATGGTTTGGGTATCAATATCATAGGTTATATATTTTGACTTAGCTCACAAATATGTTGTGATTCTTAGTTGCTATATTTATAGTTATTCTTTATAAAGGTTAATTATGCATATTACTTAATATAAGTTCTTTAAGCTAGTGTGTGGTTAGCAGTTAACCGTATATAATATAGATTATAATAGTTTTTAAGTTTTATTATTATTTTAGTTATGTCAGATTATTGTGTATAAATCAGCTAATTAACAGCAGTAGGGTGCATTGTGGATTTGCATGAGCATTTTAGCTTTGTGTATTCTGTATATAATGATTTGAGAAGCCGCTAGGGTGCCTTGTGGATTCATAGAGCATTTTGTTTGTAGTGAGCTTATGGTTTGCTGGCTGACTTGTTGACATTGTACTTTAGATTATTGGTCGCGTACATGTGGCTTTTTTACTGTAGTCATTTTTTATTATTAATGTTTTATATTAATTCTAATTAGCCCTGGCCTGCTGTGGTTGGCTAAATACGCTATTACTCCAGATACACTATCAACTTTTCTCATAAGGATAGAGGAGCAGGGGCATAACCATATAATATACTGGTGTTAAATAGTATGCTTTATATTATCATATATATAATATATATATATATAATTAATATAATATTATATATATATATATATATATTAATATATATATTTAATGATATATATTATATTAATATATATATAAATATTTAACTTTAATATTATATATTATATATTATATATATATATATATTAATATATAATATATATATATTATATATAATATATATATATATATAATATATATTTATATGGCTACTTATATAATATATATACTTATTACTTTACACTAGTATTATATAAATTTATATTTTATTTATCAATTGGTTATAATTATAAAAAGGAACTATTTTTTCTATTTGAAATTTGTTTTTTGAAATTAATTAGACTATATGAAATAAATATACACCTAAAATTATTAATCAATTTACTTGGGTAAATGACAAGTTTACGACACTCTTTAATTGTTTCATGCAAAAACATTAACATTTCTTGTAGTTTAAGATAATATGTTTGTTTCATTAACATTTTTAGAATCAATTAAAGTATATATACTGATAATTTTTATTGTAATGGGGTGTTTAGATGGATTTTATCATTGGTCTTCGATTAAAATTCTTTGTTTATGTAAATATATTCTAATATAATTAATATAATTTATATTTAATAATTATTTGGGAAATGTGGCATCCATCATTCTAAAGTTGCATTAAAGACAATTTATGTGTTATATCCACTATAAATTAAGAAAATCAAACAAGATTATAGTAATTTATTATTAAGTAGTCTATGATATCAATTCTAGAAACAAATTACGTATATGTTCTCGATTTCTGACCTAGCATTTTGTTCTAGAATGAAATAGAAAGAGAAGAGTGGAAACTTTGCTAATTGTAGCTAATTTATATTATACATTGAGAAGTTTGAGCACTATATAGCAGCTCGAGAATGTATATACGTATGACTTAACCTTTAATAATTTATACTAAATATGTTTTATTGAAGCTTTTAATAAGTTAAAATTTATTTATTTTTAATTCGGTGTAAGAAATAAAATATATTAATACTGTACCTTAATATTTATTTTATTTTATTTCTTCCTTATAAGTTTATATATGCCTAAATTAGATTGGAATTTTTTTATATATTTTTTTTATCATCTATATGTCTGCTTTATTTAACTTATCTTTTTAGTTTATATAAATTTGCCTAGATTGTTGATTTTAATTTTTATTATTTATTTTTTGCTTTATTTCTTCTTTTAGTTTATATATAAGCTAATAGATTTGTTGATATTTTAAATTTTTTATATTTAAATTTATTGCTTTATTTAAATTTTAAGCTTATTATATTGGTAAGTGTTTGGGCTAGTGATGAAGAGAATTGGTTAAGGAACTGTATATTGAGTTTTAGAAATGTTAGTAATGAACGAAGATTGGATGATTTAGAGTTAATTTTGGGAGATTGAGCTAATTTGTAAGGAGGGTAGGGTAAAATTAGGTTAAGTAATGTGAGGAAAATTTAATGAATGATAAATTCTATATCATGGTATGTGTGAAATTTAGTTGGTAGGAAAAGAAGCAATGAAAGAAGGCGATATATTGTGATTATTGACTGGAGTATGGAAGTTTGTGGTATCAAAGCATTTATGAGGTTAGTAATATAATTACCACGGATTTGGGAGGAGAACAGTGAATTAAGTACTTATTATATATTAGGGTAATGAGATGAAGATATAGTGAAGGAATCATATAATGGGAAAATATATTAGTTAATTTACGAAGTTATAGGAAAGATATAATGCTGGCATTTTGGGTTTGAAAGAGTTACCCTGATCTAAAGTTAGTAATTGTTGAAGCAATATTCAAATGCATTTTACATATTTTTAAGCATTAGGAACGAGCTTAACATCGGGTTAAGAATAAAATAATGTGAGTAATAAATGCATTATTAATTCACATATTTTTTAAGTTTATGGACTTATGTACACAATGGGCGTATGACATGATTAATAGTGAAGCTCTGTGGGCGGTAAAATGACATTAAATATATATATTATTATATATATATATATATATATATATTCATAATCATATATAAAATATATTTATATTAAATATTATATATATATATATAATATAATTAATATATAATATTAATATATTTAATATATATATATATTATATATTATAATAATATATATATATATATATATATATATATTATATATATATATATATATTATTATATATATTATAATTATATATATATATATAATAATAATTATTATAATATATATATAATATATATATATACTATATTAATATATATATAATCCTTCTTAAGCATCTCATCCCCTATAGCTCTTCACTTGTATTCTATATTAAGATATCTTTTTGAAACGCCTTTCATACACTTAGTCATATTTTCTTAGATCATTACCTGAGTCTGCTATTTATCATATTTTTTCCTGAATTTGACTATATAGCTATATAGTATCAATGTATGGGGGCTGGGGCCGGGGCAGCGGGGTTGGGAGAGGGGGGTGCGTTTTGCACATCGGCTCGAGTGCGTCTTTTGAAGTAATATTTTCATATCCTAACTGATCTATTTAATGGTTTTCGCAGCGAACTTCTAAACGAGACTTACGGGAGACTTGCGCGCTATAGTGGCAGCTTGGACATCTTCAAGGATTTGATAGGGTATCTTGGCATCGACGATTGGCTAGCGTAGACTCTTAATTATTCGACGCTACGTCACATCTAATGTATGCACTCTTCTCTTTTGAAGCTTACTATATGTCTGTTTGGCATTATCCAACTACGTTCACAATAAACTAGGCTGTATGGTTGGTGGGGGGCGAAGCATGTGGTATTCATCTTTTCTATCATACGTGGTGTTCTCAGGTGTTTGTTTATCAGGGCTGGGTATTCACTACTTATTCGTACTGTAGGATAGATTTACTCTCACACCTGCACATATGACTAACTAACTAAAAACACTGCGTATGACTCCGACTGAAACGACATCGCCCTTCCATAGATACTCAGACCTCATTTAACTTCTGCCTCCCTCTCTCTACTTTTTCTTATTTTGAAAAATGTGTCTTTCGTGGCGATTCGGCTACCAATGGTTGTGGTACGTTCCTCGAGTGGTCGTCATCATCTTTCACGAGTTCTATTCTGCCGTTGGACGCTAGCGTATGCTGGAATTTCCGTGCGTGATCGTCTGCAAGACGCTATAGATACCAAATTTCAATTTTTCTAATAAAGAACACAAAACAAAGTATACTGACAAAAATCTTTGGAAAATACTCCAAAACACCTTCTAATTCCTATCTCTTTCGACGTTATTGATTAGACAGCGGTTCCTACCATGTTTGTACAAATGAAAAACATTAGCACTTGGCTTAGAAACTAGATTAAACAAAACTTTTGTGGTATAGATTTACACTACTCCATTTTACCTTCAAAGTCAGGTGCTAGGTTGGGCCTCACGTATACCTGGGAGTTCCTTCGCTCTGGAGACTGTGACGCACTTTTTTTCTACTCTTCTCACAGATGTCTCCAACTTACAAGGTGGCTCAATAAGCCCTTGTCTCGCGGAAGTCACTGCTGGAGGTTGCTACGAGATATGTTGGGGGGCTACTGGTTTCAGCACCGCGGTCTCTTTGAACAGAGGTAAAGTCAAGGCCACCACACAGCGGAGTGAATAGGAAACTTATTGTTGTATTGTAATTTGTCGGTTTTCACACACTTTATGGACGCACGAGGGAGTGGTCGTAGACTATACTCTCTCTGCGGCGCGATGCTTTGGAGGGTTCATCAACTGAGAAGGTGCTTTTCTATAGGTTAACGAAAAATTGTCTTTGCAGGATACTAAACAGAGACTTTTCCAAAGCCAGCCAGGCTAAGTTTGTGGACGGACGAGGTGACGCTTTCATACTCGCAAATCACGCGGCGTCACCTCTCTACCATCCATTCGAACAGCACTCCGGTGATGTTGAGGTTTACCACCCTCTCAATTACATTTTTTTGTTCTATCGTAAGGCCAAAGGCTATTTTATATACTATGTCACAAACAGGAGAAGCAAGACAAAAAGGAGTACGAAGGCAGGTGTCGTCGCGGTCAGATAGCACGTATTTGACTGATGTGAGTTGTAATTAGGTAGTAATAGCATAGTCGTAGGTTGCCTGCGCTTTATCGGATGCAGGGGCTTGAACGATTCTTTTCCTGCCACTCCGTAAGAAGTTGAGGCTTTTTGAAGATTTAAATTTTCATCAAGGTTGAGGACAGCCACCCGGAAATTCTGCTTCTGTAAAGTTCGAGTTTCCATCCATCTTCAGTAGCTCGATTGACATAGTGTATATTTATGAGGTATTATGGATTATATTCAATCTCGGTTTAAAAAGTAGAGGCCGTCGTCGCCAACTTATTCTAGTGAGACCTTATCAGTATTAAGTAGCGTGCGTTATGATGAATGTCTGAGGTCTGTAGACATCACTTGAAATTAAGTTTGACAGAATAGGAGGAGGGTTCGAGTCATCAAAGGCATATGCAATAGGCACCCTATGCAGTCTCATTGAATGTTGTGGTGAATAACTGTCAAAAAAAAAAAAAAAAAAATATATATAATTATATATATTAATAGCAGACTATGTGTAAGAAGTAATTTGTGACAAAACGCATAATAAAATTGCAGTAAAGGAAACGATACCAAAACCCAGAGGAATCTACCCACTATTGACAGAATAAAAAAGAAGAAGATTAACGCTCCTATATAATAACTAATTCTATCTTAATATAAACAGTCACCGAATATTTGGTACTAAGCTAAGATTTGACATAGAAAATGAATACTTATAGATATACATATAAATTATATATATTTAATAAATACGTATATTATAACCAATTAATGAAGAAGAGGAAACTGGTCCTTGATGGTTGGCCTTCTGATGGAATTTAAACGTGGACAATAAGTGGATTGAATAGGAGAGTGATATGAATGGGTGATAGATGAAGTATGTTGACTGGAAGTGGGACGCGCTGTGAATGATTTTATATTAATAGTGGTGTGAGGCAGGGATGTGTTTTAAGTCTGTTGATTATTCTAACTTTTGTATAGATTGGGAAAACTGGTTTGAAAGAATTTAAGGTAGTGGTGGCAGGTGGAGGGGGTTAGACTGATGGACAATGGACCAGAGTGGAAGATTGCCTTGCTTAATAGGCCTATTATAGATGGCCGATGCTATGGTTATTGTTTGCTGAATCTGAAGAATGTTTTAAAGGATTAGTGGAGAGGTTTGCGCAGGGTGTGTAAAGGAGGGTTTTAAAAATAATGTTGATAAGCAGCAACGGTGACAGTGGGGGTCAAGGAGGTGCAGTATAGCATATTGGTGTTTACTCAAGTCAGGTTTTTACCTAGGTTATGGGTCCTTCAATCCGGAGTAAGATAAGTAATTCCCTTCAAAGTTGTCGAAAATCTATTTAAGAGATTCTTAGATTCACACTAGGGTAAAGTAGTTTGAATAAAAAAGAGAATTGGACTCTCGATAGACATAGAGGGTGTGGATACGGCCTAGAGGCTGCTCTCTGGCCAAGACGCGTGACTTGTGGTTAAGCGATTGCTGAGGAAAGGGGATGAAAGGTCATATTGAGATAGTCTCTAGATGGTGGGATCTTACATGAAGGAACTTAGAGATGTCTCGTGTACTTATGATGTATTAGTGATCTCTCACAGTAGTGAGAGATACCAAGGAGGTTCGAGTGAAACTCAGGTCGATACTTTACACAGGTAGATGTGAATGATGGTTCTTAGTGAACGCTTGCTCTGCTGTGTCGAGAAGATGATATCTTCATCAGCGCAAATAGTATAAGATTGTGTGCGCAAATGATGATTAAATTGTTAGATGGGATAATTTGAGAGATTTAGCTCTAGAGAGAGGATAGGCGAGAAGAGAGCAATAAGTTTGATAATGCGGGAGCTGACTATTACTCAGGTGTTTGATCATCAGGGAGAGGCGGCTTCGAGTGATTCGCTATGCGGTGAACTGTGAATCGGATTTCGCAGCACGTGATATAAAGACCATATGGGGAGCCGACAACTAATCTTGGTCTTGATGACTTTTCGTACTCCCCGCCTATAGGAGATCTCAATTCAGCAATTTATGTAGAGAGCCGATAAGTACATATAGGAGTGTCATACTAAGAAATAGGGATGTCATAGATGAATTTAAATCCTCTATCTATGGTATGGAAGTATTCTGGGTTTGATATGGTAAGTATTGCGCGCGAATGGATATATGGATTTGTATCGAAGGGAATGAGCGATCGGCACATGGGGTGTTGTGAAGTCTGTGGCTAAGGGTTATCGCAAAACAAGGACATTGATAGAGATACGCCCAGTATGGCTGATCTGTTACAAGGGCTTCTATGGGTTTTGTTAAGTGTAGCATAGTGTGTCGCATATGATTAGAGAGTTATAGGATTATAGGCATATGAGGGATTCGCCGGAGGCACACCTATATGGGACTATGATTGCGGCGTGTCTCAGCCTAGAATTAATAGCACGGAATCGCGGGGTGGTGAGCGCCTTTATCTTTTTTGTGACTTTACGCGTTTCATGGTTGTGCATACTCATGAAATAAGTCTAATTTTGTTTCCGGGTGCATGTTTGCAAAGGACCACACCAGGCGGATTCGGGTGGGGAGCAGGAGTTAAAAGGGAGATTTAGGTCACGCATATGAAGGCATAATTGAGCGATGCTCATAAGTGGACATGCTCGCAATATATCGTTATATTAGGGTGTGACTATTGACTATAATATATCCTGGCAGATTAGCCTCAACCGTAAGTTATAACACTCTCATATATCGCACGTACACAATACTACCACGCCATTATTATTTGTATGTAGTGAGTGATATTAGAGGAAGTCGAACGAATCGACTCTGACATTATTTTTATATTTCAGATATAAGAATGAAGTCTCACTATCTGAGATTAACATGTGTCAGAGCCAACATACTAGAGTCAGCACATAGGGCAGGATGGAGCTAGTGGAGATACTACATAGAGATTTATATTATTCATATAAGCTCAGCAAGAGAGTATTAAGTGGAGCTAGATTGACATAATTCTCTGTAATGGAGCGCTTCGATAGCATTCTATGCAAGATGCTTTTATCCGAGACGCATACACGAAAGCTATATTGAGTGTCGTCTTATTTATCAGAGATAGAGTTGAGGTGAGTTAGAGTTTCTTTGAAAAGAGGAGATTGTTTACGCATACTCTTGCAGTTGAGTGATCGATCGTGAAGGAGCGCTTGGATTAAGTATGTAGATATTATGATATTGCATGTATATTCGCTGAGAGATCGATATTCGCGCTATCGACGGTATGTTTACTATCTCAGCATCTCGCATACACCTCAGGCAGAAGCACGTACATATCAGAATGCGGAGTAGGTAGCACTAGGTTCACAGTGACTACTTTAGCTGGAGTTGATCTGTCGAGCAGGCTAAATTCCTTAGCGGAATATAGTATCATTTATTTATCTTCTGTGAGTATTAGAAGATAACCTTATTAGCTGCATCTATGAGAGAGAGTATTTTAAGCTATTATTCGCACTAACTCACATCACATAGAGGTAGTAGAGCGATATACATTATATGGTACTGTATATCTCTCTCTGTCTATGTGTTTCTATAAGCAGCATAAATACGGCTAGATGTCATCTTAGTATTATATGTAGATATGGGTGAAAGGTAAGAGAGGTTATTAAAGCTCAGCTACATGACATTCATGAGATATTGTAATGTATTCTATTACTACAATTGTATTGACTCATGTGTGTGAGTTGTTATTATTGCACTATTACTTCTTTAGTGATTAGTACCCTTCAAACTAATTTGCATTTGTTGATCCATTAATATATATATACATATTATATGGATTCTGTACATGTGTACTATATATATAGTGAGTCTTTATGCGATACAGTTACGCGAACAGATCTACATCGTGTGGATCATCAAATATGTCCATCTAAGAGCCGAAGTGTTATATAGGATAATAGCTTAGAGCGACGGATTCATGAGCGTAATGATTTATCCACATAATATTATACGAGGATTCATGACGCTAGAGATGAGTCAGTTCGCCTATTTATGTATCACTACAATGTTATCTCACAGAGGAGTAGTATATGCTATTGATGGTTCATGAGATTCGAGGGCAGAGAGTATGTCACTCCACGTAGTCTCTATATCATACGTATATGCAGTCTGGGTCGAGATGAGTACTGAGAGTAAATGATATGATGAGAGGTAGTGAGATTATGATATGGGAAATGTACGCGAGAGTGATCCACGGTCGTGGAGTCAGCATGATGATACTCATTCACTTCATCGACTGCATGTGCGTCAATAGAGTACCTGTGAGATAGGATGACAGCATCAGTATAGATTACGCGATGATTGATATCACAGAGTACTATATCGAGAATAGCAATAACAGATGATAATAGCTCCTACATATGGCAGTATGATAGATGAGATATAATGTTAGTATCTTCTGTAACATACTCCATTCAAATTATATATATGACACTCTCTCTCTATGGATTTGTGATAATAGTGTTTGAGGTTTCATAGGGTCTAAATAAAAGAAGTTATTAAGTTTTGAGATTGTTGATAGATATTTTATATGTATTGAATATTGCAATATTACTAGACTTCATGGTATATATCTTCGATATACTATATAATTTACCTAATTGTGACTTTAGCCTAATATCTCATCAGAGAAGTGCGAGAGCATAGATCTACCAGAGATATGAATATAGTTATTATTATAATTTCAAGAGCTAAGAGTTAAGCCAATAATGATTCATGCTGCTTAAGTTCATCTAAATTCATCAGTGTATACATAAACATATAGTACACAGGTATTTTGCGTATCATAGTATTAATACATAGAGTGATCGAAGATATAGACTAGACGGTGTGAACGACATATATGTAGTATCCTGCGACAAGATATCTCATACGCTTAAGGAGATGTATTTCCACTCATAATTACAGTGAGATACCTCTACGAGCATACAGAGAAAAGAGTCTATAGTTTACCTAACACATCGAAGTCTGAACAAGCACACATATAAAATACTATAGAAGAGCTATATACACTATTGACAGAATATTGGACACAAGATTAAAGTTATTCTGAGGAGGGAAGAGAGGTTTCATATCACGTTCATAGCGATATTGAGATCCAGTATATCTTATCTGAGTATATTCGAGATACACTCATATAAACATCTAAGATGAGTAGTCATATCTCAATATTATCGATATATATATAGAGATATATATTATACGAATCGCCGCTAGTGTGTCGCTCGTTCTCGCTGCTTCAAAGGACTTCTCGTGACTTATCAGATTCTTACACATGTTTATGCTTATTACACTAGACTTATATAGTCTTCTACTGATTTATCTTCTAGTATCTGTTCATTGATTTGTATATGATATCGTTACCTCGTGCATCTACTATTCGATATACGTAGAGATGGCGAGTCTCGAACAGATGCAGGCACGCTTACTATATATAATTATGATAATACCTGCGAGTATGCATTACAGATAGTTCATATATAATACTACCTATGATGTACTAAGTGGTCATATATGTATAGCTCTCTTTGACAGATATCATCAAATACTTCAATCAATGTGGCATATATGTATTAGATAAGATACAACTCACTGCATCTTCTTCGCCATCATGATATATCAGAGAATAGCGCTCATCATATCACATAACTACAACACCACATACTAGAGTAATAATATCTTGACTTGATCTAGCGATTGATAATAAGTTTAGCTTTTATCATACGTATCCACCCATAATTCATATTGCTATGGATGCAAAGTCCCAAAACTGATTCCCACAGTTATACTTTAAGTTAATGTTACCGTGACTATGCATCCTATCTTATTATCACAGGAGCATTATGGCATATCTAGCTGCTTTATATATGAGTATACTTATTATACTACACCGATATCGCGCAATATAACTGGATGACTATACTATAAAAGTTCATTATTGAGTTATATAATTAAAGTTACGTGATATAATGTAGTCAGTAACACCACTTTTAATCATTTATTTGGACTACACCTATCATGTATTATCATTGCATACGTATGAGATATAATTGAAATATGATCATCTTACAATGGTGCTACTGGATCACTTTTAAAGTATTGAAATAAATAGATTTAGGAAGGATAAAGCATCATGAGAATTTACATACACTTCAGTAAATCACGTAGCTATAATATACTGAAAAGCATGATAAATGAAGACAAATAGTAGAGTGTATGAGTAAATAAGATATAGTATACAGAGAGTAGGTGTAGTTATGTGAAATGTATACATAAGCAAGGAATATCTATCTGAGAGATACTATTCTATAAGAAAGCAATAATACCATATGTCATAGATGCATAATAGAGAGACTAAATCGCTCATATAGACCTCAGTACAGATAGATCTACTACAATAGCTTTTAGAGATTATAGACTAAGACAGAACTACGTTAAAGGAGATTTATCATATGGGTTGGAGTAGAGTAGGTATAGGAGTTTATAAGAGGAATAGGTGAAATGTGGAGGATATTGAAAAGTAGTACTGATTAGTACATATATACTGGCTTTTGTATAAGTCAGTTATAGGAGTGTGAGTAGTACGATTCGAGTATTGGTAGCTATAGATCATAGAAAGAGCTGTGTGAGCCACGTGTCTGACAATATTAAAGGTTGAGTGAAGAGTATATGAGAGTAGCATATATATAAAGCTTGGATGTAGTAGTATTAACAAGAATAGGTGGCTAGTCTATATAGAGAACGTCTTAGAGTATAATAGATCAATATACAACAAGTAGATGTATTATGACTACTTAGATGATGCTCATTAAAGCAGAGAGCTTTATTGAGGAATTTATTGGCCATAATATTCAATTATATAATATATTAAAATTGATATTTTAGTTAATATATCATTATTATATAGTTAGTATGATGTGATACTGTTACATTATATTTATTTTTATAATGATTTTAAAAACTTATATTTTGTAGCATTGAATTTTTTATTTTGGTTATTTACTATAAATTAATTAATATTTATATATTATTTCATATCTATCTATAATTCGATATATATTTATTTGGTATATAAATTTAATGATTAGCATCATTTCAATATTTAGATATTTATGAGTTATCATTTATGATAACGTATAAATAGTGTGATTAGAACTATAGATAGCTCTTGTTAATATATAGTACATACAGGGATGACTACACATTTTATACGAATATATCAAATATCTCCATTGGAGAGTTGGCATATGAAAATACATCATAATATGATTTGATTAATCATGAAATATAAAAATGACAGAGTTAAATAACTATCACATATACATTAATTATTAAGTTTGGATGTATTTCAAATTCATTGAATGCTAATTATGTATGTATAAGGTAATATTTTAGTAGATATACATATATATGTTACTGTAGTAACATAATCATAGTTACGATATGATATATTGTATATTAAAAACTCTTTTATTTATATCATAATAGCATAATTATTCTATTTTATGTTAATGATTATATATTTTCTTTTTTATATAAAAGTTCTTTTTTTAAATAAAAGTTTTCTTTTTTATCTATCTTTTTTATATAAAATTTTTATTTAGTTATGTTTCAGTGCTTGGTAGCTTATATATAGTGATATCACTATATATAGTGAGCATCATAGATATATATATATATATCTTTTTGCAGACTTTGGTTAGAGATAATGACTTGTCTATTTGTTTATTAAATATATATCTTTCAATATTATTTTAACTAACTGTAAAATTGGTATTTAAACCATTATTTTATGTTAGGTATTATTTACTCTTGAATATTTTAGTATTTTAGATTTATATATGGTCTGGATGTTTATAGATTGTACAGTATTCGAGTCGTGTTATATGGACTTGAGCAGTCTTTGCATTACTAAATTCAAGAGGATACATGGAAGTATCTGTGTATATAGAGGTATTTTAGAGAGCGATGTCTCCATGGAAGAGTTGTATGCATGGCTATATTAAGTATTATATAGAGCCTATCGACTATAGAGAGAGAAGATATTACAGAGTGGATAGAAGATTTTGGAGTCACGCATGAGTTATTAGATATTATTGTATACTATGTACATGCTCGAGTTCGGGAGTATTGTCAAAATATTTATAGCTTTGTCTCCATTCTCTATAATCGTATCGCCCTCTCTCCTTAGCGTTATACTATCTGACATTGCCTTATCGTAGATAGTACATGACTGAAACTACAGTTATTACTTGGGTTGGTGATCAATATTTGTAGAAATTTAGCATCATACAGGTGATACATATTCAGTTCATACTAGAATCTGATACGATGTAGATATTCATATAGAGGAGTTATAGGCTAGCATTACTCTCTCTCTCTTAACTAATTAAGTCTATAACGTATTCTTCGTCTAAAGTCTACTATTAGCCTATTTATTTTTTTTGTTTTTTGTTTTTTTTGGTGCGGATGACTAGATTGTGAGTTAGTGGATATGAGGATACGTAATATGTTTCGCATATTTTCATGGCACGAAGTAGCTAGTGGTGTATTCATATATATTTCTTTCTATCGAGAGGAATTTAAATTGTTCTGTGAAATCTTTTTTTATTGTTATTTATTTATATATAATATGTATATATTGATAGTGAATGTGTGTGTGTGATATGTTTTTTTTTGTGTTTTTTTATTTGACTAGGATAGTTGGAGGTGGCTCTTTTGATTATATTATATATAAATATGAATTTTAGATGGCATCAGTGTGATGAATTAGCATTAAATTTGATATTATATAGAGTCAATATTATAATACGCATGTGGATGGTTTTGTAATTTATGTAATAATTCATAATATATATATACAGAAAATTCATTATGGAGGGCTAAGAAATTCAAATGTTCTCAAGTGTAGATGGTTATGCTATATACTCTGATAGCATATTTATATAGATATTCTATTTTTATAGCCGTATTAAATAATTGTGTTATCTTATATTTATGATAATACGATGGGTATTTTTGGTTTTTTGGAGTATTATTGATACGTTCTCATATTATTATAATCAGTCATGTTTTTGGTTTTATTAATTGTGTATATTATGTTGTCAGATTTAATTCCTCACATAAGTTGTCATAGCTCTTGTAATTTGTCATGGTCTGTCCTCTTTATGTTATTTCAGTAGCATCTATTCTCTATACTCTACTAGAGTTGTTGTGCGCGTTGCTAATAGGACTCCAATATTACCTGAATAGGTATACTAGATAGATAGAGGTGGGGTGCGTAAGATACCTGATACATGTTATGTAGAAATTCATGATGAGTGACTAGTAAATCATCCACGACTACGTAGAAGTTAAGCACTCATTAAAGGAGATCACATAGCCTCACTACCCCTTTTCGCAGAAGTTCGGAATTATATTAAAAAAGAACTTTTTATAATCACCACGATCCAACCTACACACTCAACTCTAATAGGTCCACCACTTCAATGGTGAAAGGTCGTGGTGGGCGTGCAGGTCCACAATTTACCCATTTCGGAGTCCATTTCGATCGCGGTTTATGGGAGTAGGGGACAGCTAAAAGACAAGTTTGTTAACATCAGGTGTTTACTTTAGCATTTCTCTTGCATCTCTTCTTCTTTGTCTTCTTCGTACCTAAACTGTGATGGAGGTCACTTCATGAAACAGCGGTTGTCCGCCTCTATGGTGAGGGTCATCCTCTCTATGGTGTTCCTTTCAGGCCTCACATAACAAACAGGTGAAAGGTTAAGGAATATATAGGATTTTTTAAGAGCATTAGGTCTGATAGTGGTGTGAATGTAAACGACTCATCAGTTTCTTGTTCAAATGTAAATTCAGTTGTAATTTTTGTTTGGTCATCACTAACGCTTACAGGTTCACTAGTCCTAGGTTCCAAATCAGATATAGGTGTAAATGGTAATGGGTCCTCTGTTGTTTCCACAAAAATTAATTCTGTTGGGATTCCAGTTATTTCACTGACATTTGTAGGTTTATCAGTTGTCAGTTCCAAATCATTTACTATAGGTTCTTCTGTTTCTTGTATAGAAATTAATTCTGTTGTAATATCTGTTACATTATCACTAATTTTTACAGGTTTATCAGTCTTAGTCTCTACTTTGAATACAGGAGTGGATGTTAAAGGCCTTTTTGTTGTTTTTACAGATGAAAATATTGTTGGAAGTCCTGTTAAGCCTTCACTAACATCTTCAGGCTTACTGGTTGTAGGTTGGAGGTCAGATAATGGTGTGAATGTAAGATGCTCATCTGTCTCTGGAACAAAAGTAAATTCTGTTGGAATATCTGTTGTGTCATCACTAATATCTTCTGATATGTCAGTTTTCGGTTCCAGATAAGATATAGGTGTTGAAGTTAGAGGTTCATCTGTATCTTGTATTGAAATATACTCTGTTGGAGCTGCTGTTATATCATCGCTAATGTTCACAAGTTTACCAGTTGTTGGTTCTATTTCGTACATAGGTGTTGATGTTAACAGCCTTTCTGTTTCGTCAATTGAAGAAAATTCTGTTGGAATATCTGTTACTGTTCCAGTAACATCTTCAGGTTTACTAGTCCTTGGTTCTGTTTCAGATAATGGTTTAAATATTAGTGGTTTTTCTGTTTCTTCTTTAACAGTATATTCTGTTGGAATTGTTGTTATACCATCACTAATGTTTACGGGTTTTCCAGTTGTAGGTTCGAGTTCAGACAAAGATGTGGATGTTTGAGGCTCGTCTATTTCTTGTGCATAAGTAAATTTGGTTGGAATTTCTGTAATGTCATCACTAATATCTGCAGGCTTACCAGTTCTAGGATCCAAATCAGATATTGGTGTTACTTTTAGGAAAGGAAATTATGATACGGATAGGAAAAGGAAATGGTCACTAGCCTGGTATCTGAAGACGGGGGACAAGTTCTGTGGCCGTCAGTGTTTTGCTTGCAAAAGTTGTAAATAACACGGTATTCGGCTTATAGGTCACCATTCCATGGTCCACGATAATCAGCCCTTTGTCTTCATCTTCAGAAGTACAAATGCAATCTGTTAACATGGAGACGGATTAGCAAGATGTTGAGGCAGGAGTTTGCTCGTAAAACAGTTTCGCTCCCGGATTGCGTGTAGAGTTCTGACAAAAAAGGGTAAAAACCAAATATCCGCGGCGCGAGTGAGTGTGTTGAGTAGACACCCGAGCACTAACGTTTTGGTAGTATGTGTGCATGATCGTGTGGTTGGAAAAGCAGAGGTTGATTTACCTCGAACAGGTACTTTCCAGCTGAATAGGGAAACCTTCCATAAAAGAACGGAAGGAAAAAATGTTGCGCGAAGGATAGAAAAGTGGTCGGAGGGGTGAAATGGGGGTAAAGAAAACCTAAAGACCTGAGGGTGGCGGCTGCCACATTCCTTATTAGATGTGGTTGCTTATTACTACGCCACACAAGCGATCCTGTATGTCATCCATGGTCCCCGACAGTATGATGCTGTACACGTGTGAGTTAGGACCGAATTTTGCCATGCCTCGGCTGGTGGTGTGGTGGGCAGCGGAAACATGGAGGGCCTATAAGGACAGAAAAGAGAAGTGAAGGAAAAATACGCTTTTCCCCACTTAGCAAAATTGGTGAAAGAATATATTGCAGCCATTGTGTATCATGTGCTAGAGTAAAAGGTCACAAACCCTCCAGTAGCAGAGATAAACAGATGGCCTTTGCCCTACACCGACCCTTTTGCACGGCGTCCATGTGATAGTATTTTGGAAAACGTCCCCACTTGTACCGAGTCACGGAGCCCAAATTATATACTATGTTTTCCGTGATGGTTTTGTGACGCGGTTACGTCGAACGTAGTGCCTTGTAAACTAGGAACAAGTAAAAGAATTTGCGCCAAAGCACTGCAAGAGAGAGTTCATATGTAGCACAGTGCTCGCCCAACTTCGTGGTCTGACAATGCCCAGCGAGTTCACAAGCCAGGGTGTTTAAGACTTGTGCAAGCCTGAGCGAAAAAAAGGTAGAAAATCGATGCCTTACAAAGCATCCCAACTGAGTTGTGGAAAGATAAATGCTATAGCGAGCGTCTTTCCTAGGACCACTATGTCAATGGGACAACCACAAAGATTGGGATAAAATATCTGAGTTGTCGCCCAAATCGCGATAAATTCCGCTTACAATCGATCTATCGGTTCATCCCCCCACTTCCTTTTGCACGGTTACGTAAAAAGAGTCCCTTACGAAATGGAAGATTATGCTTCTCCTTTTGTAAATAAACCAGAAAAAATGAGGTTCATTTCAGATGAGGTGGATGTGCTGACGGAAAGGATCGATAATATAAGAGATTTGGCGAGAGAAAGGTTGGAGAAAGAAACAACTAAAACATTGGAGCAACAACATAAGAAGGCAAAGCAGAGAGAATTCAAAGTCGGAGACTACGTTTTCATCCGAGCAATTAAGAAGCCTTATCTAGTTCAAAGTTATGTCCAAAGTTTGAAGGGCCATACATTGTCCGATGCTTGAGAAGACCAAACAAATTGATGGTAATTTGCAGAAGGTCTTTCAGGGTAAGACTTTCCGTCCATGTGGACAATGTTTAAGGTAGTTGACCGCTGAGAAGTCGCAGATTCACGGTCGGACTTACGAACGATGAAGTTGGAATCCTCACGAGGTTAAAAGGATGTTAAACTCCAAGGAAGATGACGAAGAGAAGAAAGAAGAAGATGCGCCCAAAAGCGAATCAGGAATCGGTTCAGAATCAGAGGATGAGGTAGAAGATTATTCTCCTCCACCCGAACCATCGTCTTCCCGTTATGATTTCCCAATTTCTCCACCACATCCAATACAGTATGAACACGACCCTCTTCCAGACCCCCCACAGCCGTCAACTCAGTTCGAATACATTTCGCCACCAGCTCTTCCACCACAGTCAACACAGACTAGAAACTATTGGGAAAGCTATCAAGCCCCCATCAAAGAACCTATTCCGAGTGGAAACCAGGAGAACAAAGCGATGAGTAGCATAGAACGAAAAGAGACGACGGACGGATTGTAGAAAGAAGATTATAGCGATGTAAGTCGCAGGTAAGAACCAGTGTTGACAAAGAATCATCTGTTCCACTCCTAGAAATGACTTCCAAAGAACACCTCTCCACCCCTCAGGCAAAGAAGAGAGTTCCAGACCATCCTTCCCCCAAAGATCAGCAGCCGGAAGGCTACAGCGAACACCGAAGATTCAGTAGATAGCCAAACCAAAGCGGCGGGGTAGGACGAGGCACTGGCAAGAAAAAAACTTACTCAGGAAGAAATTTCACAGAGCCACCCGCAACGAGGTGAAATATTATCGGAGCTACGGCGGGATCGCCCTCAAAGAATTCCTTCCCCAGAGAAATCTCCCAATGTCCCTGAAAGAGATGGCCACTATCAAATTCCCACTGTTGTAGAATCGCCACCCAAGGAAATCATCAGAGATGACAGAAAACAGGACCCGTCCTACAGACCACACAATTTGTTTTCTGGTCCCAGAGATTCTACTCCAAGAATTACAAGAAGTCAAACAAGGATAAGAGAGCAGGCTGTACAACAAGCAGAGGCAAGTGACAATACGGAGACTATAGCGAAGACTTCTGTCCAACCTCCGCCTGTTAAATTGGATTTGAATACAATAGTTAGAGGTGGTAAGACTTACTATCTGCCTCCCGGCTACTAATTCATCCCAATTTCTGTATATTCTTGTAAATTTAAGGAGAAATCCTTTCGTTTCGAATAGATTTTATAGATTTAAGGAGATATTCTTCAAATTCCGAAGAATACACTTTAATTTTAAGAAGATACTTTAATTTTAAGAAAATTGAACACACATATGCACTCGCATCTGTTCATGTATTAGCTTGGATTAGATAAAAAGATCGATCTTAATTTTAAGTACATTAGTTTGGATTAGAACTTCAAATATTGAAGATGGACTTTAATTTTAGGACAATGTTGGACATACACTTGTATACCTTTTGTCAACTAGTATTTAAAACGTTAATCTGGATTAAAAAAAAAATTTTTTTTATTAGATGGATTAAGATTCAACGTACGTTTTAACTTAAGTTCCTTAGCCTGGATTAGAAACGTTAGAATTATGTTAGTTTTATCTCGACTTGTAAATCTACAACTAAATTTATATGTCTGTTTATTTTTTTCCAAACTCTACTGAATATCCAAAGGATACGTTTTAGCTCCAGAAGAGGGACAACGCAATTTTTTAAATAAAATACTAGAAAAAAAGAAAAATGAAAAAACTTTTCTTTAAGAAAAATTAAAAAATAAAAAGTAACTAAAAATAAAAGTAAGAATTTTAAGTAAAGTAAGTTAAGTAACTAAAAATAAAGTTAAGAATCAACTCTAAGTAAGTTAAGTAACTAAAAATTTAATAAGTTATTAATAAAGAAAAACTACCTAGAATAGTTAAGTCTTATGTCGTGTGGAAGGTAGTAATGTGGGTGAGAGATCTTACTAACAACGTGTTAAATTAAGGAGAGAGTGCGAGTTCTAAGTTGTAGGGTGTAAGTAAGTGGTCGAGGAGAGCGAATTTGACGTAAGGTGCAATTACTAAGTTCCCAATTTAAAAATAATACATATGGTTAGGCGACCTTTGAATTATTCTGTGTGTAGTGAAACAAAATACGTTCGGTAATATGATTAAAGTATTTCAGAAGATGGAATTCGAGGAAAATGGATCTTGTGGGTGTGTGGTGTTTCTACGTCACCCTCGGTAGTGTGTATCGACATGGGTCAAAGTATATAGTTACGTGAGAGAGAAGAGGTGGAAGAGAAGAAACGGAGAAGAATTCTGCCCTGGTGGTTTTATTACGCACGGTGTGAAGTTAAGTTTATAGAAGGATATTTAAGAATTCGAAGGCGTTCTGGGAGTTGGAGGGAGGGGATGTCCCTTCAAGACTAAAAAGATAACTGGTATTAAACAGAACCCAAACTAGGTGACAGACATCTAAGACTCATTCTTACCAACGGGTTCGACAGCCACATTCTGAATGTTATCGTTCACTGGCGATGCAGTGAGAGCTCACCAATGGTGGGGAGATTAAAACTAATGGACCATCGAGTTAAAAGTTCAGGTTGGGTCGTCGGAGAGAAATTTAGAATGAAAGGTAGAAGGGTAGTGGTTACTTGGATCTCAGCACGATCAAGAAAGAAACGAGCTGCTTTTGAGTTCGGAGAAGACGTCCTCAACATTCTTTTTGGTACGGCTACAGATAAGCAAGTAAAGCTCCTTAGGAAAAAAATTAACATCTTAGGAAACTACGCTTCTACATCAAACCTACTCATTACCGAACTAAAAGAGCAATTAAAGGCAAATACTCGCACATTAATAAACTTTAGGGATAGCTTACGAAAGTTAATTGAATTCCAATCAAGTCTAAGTGCTACGCATAACATTATAAACCAATTGGGAAGTATCCGGGCATTAGTAAATTTAATCGAGCAAGCTATAACCAGTATACACAATATTCACCAATTGGTGATAACCTTACTTCAAACTCGCTAAAAGTAAAATTACTAACTCCCAACTTTATTCTCCAATATTCCTCTTACCTTTCATTCTAGAAATGAACAAAGAAACTAAACTGCATACAGTAATACCCCTAGAGACAAAACATACCAATCCTTCTTGACTTATTCTTGGACTATTCAATCTGCAGCTAGCCCTTATGAACTAATTACTTTAATACCTTTTATCTCAGTGGAGAAATTCACTTCTTATAAACTTATACCTTTTCCGACCCATCTTCCTTTAAACAAATCCCTTGTTCGAGTCATGTAAAATGACCCAAACAACTACTTCTTTGTTTGAACTTACCGGTTCAGACGGAAATACACCGTATTCTAAGGAATCGGCACAATCACCTTTGTCGACATGTTAGGCCAACTAGCAGTTTGCCCCAATCCCAAGTATTAGCTTCTATTGATGATCAGTCTTGTTTGTTTTGAGCACTCATCCTAAAAAATTTTACCAATGATTTTTCACATTGCCCTATCGCAGAGTACAACCTGTAGAACCCTATACCTGTCACTCTAAGACACTTCACCCTTAGTCGCTTTTTCAGAAAAAGACTAGGGCTTCGAATCGCCATGTGAGAAACCCAACTCCATACAGCATGTGTGCATGGAGACTATGTTCTTGGTTATCAGGTTCCTCTATGGGGATCGCTGCATTTATTTCTTACAAAATTTCAATATCAAAAAATCCCATCCACTGAGAAGAACATCACACTCTCTTCCTTGATTCTCTCACTCTGATCATTGTACTGGTTCAACCTTCTGTATAGCGCAGTTTGCTCTACCCCTAACATCTCCTCTGTCTATTGTCCTAAGCTTTTGCCAGCTCTGAAGGAAAGTCCATTGGAACCCAAAAGAGCTTAGATCAATTAAACAATCAATGCACCCTTTTACCCCGTATTTTCCACAAATGAAATTCATCCCATACATCGGAGGAGGAACCTCAGGAACTATCTTCTTCCTTGCGGTTCTTGTTATCGCGTACTTCGTTTGGACTAAAAGAACATACCTTTGTAGGAAGTGCATACCAGTAGTATCGAATCCAACTGAAAGCATCCCACTTCAGGCAATCCCAACTTCTAATGTTCGAATACAACTAGCACCTGAAGATGCACCTCAGGATAGTGCGGTTCAGATTAGATCTCTGTCCCGTTCTCCAACTCCAGCCCAGAGGCTATCCATTCTACCTCGACCTCCTATGCCTCTTCCAAATACTCGATGGCCATCACTTCGGCCTCGAGAGCGCTCACAGGCCCTGACATGTATTCCAATTGAAAACAGTCTTTAGGGTAAAGACTCCTTCACAAAAGAGGAGGCGTGTCCTTTATTGCGGGGATAATAAGGGTGTATATACCATATATATACACACTTTCTTCAGAACAAAATCAAACGAAATTCTTACTCTCGAAAACGATCAAGAACGTCCGTTGAAAACAGAATATTGTCACGTAGCAATACCTCAGTTTGATATCCAAACGAATGCAAATTTACATGTTTTGTTTTGTACGCATTACTTCCGCCCACCTAGGCTCTCGCCTTCTCCTTGGCTTCTGCTCCGTCTGTCCGGAGAAGAAGACTGATGAGTACGTATCTGGAGCGCGAGGCGGAGTAAAAGTGGCAGACCGAGTGTAAGTGATAAGACTAGCGAACTACAAGGCAGACAGGGATCAATAATGGGGATTAATATTTCATGTGAAGGGTAGGTGTGAGTCGTGCGATATAACGTGTATATATCATATATATATATATATATATATATATATATATATTATATAGATATATATATATATATATATATAATAATATATATTATATATGCAGCTACTCGATAAATCAGCTGTATAAGCCGTCGCCTATACGTTATGATCCGTACTTTTATTGCGGCAAATATGAAATCTGCATAGCTGAATAGTGAGGTTCAATGGAGCCAAATTGCTAAGATGAGGGCACAGACTCACAAAATTTAACCTGCGGGTTGGTTTTTTTCTGAAATACAGGTGTAAGGCACATGACGGTGAGGTAGATAGAGGGGCACAGTCACAACAATACCAGTGCACGTTATTTTAGAGCTGCTGTGATCTGTGAGATGATAGAAATAAGTACAAATTAGCGGGAATTAAATCTAGGTAGTAGTCAAGTATCACGTAATTATGATTTTTAGCATCTTATAAGCACAAGTGTTCTTAAGCTCTACGTAGTAATAATACAGTGAGTAATGAGTTAGCATCGGTCTAATGATAGCCTCCTTTTTAGGGGTGACAGAGAAAAGATTTGGTGAATCTGGGAAGCCACACTTATTAAATCATAGCATATTCAAGTGCCGTATACTAGTATAGGTGAAGGGGAGGCAAGAATGGGGAAGGTTAAAAAGGCGTCAATTACGGTACGCGTAGTGAACAAATAAGTAATAAAGGCTAGGTGATATATATATATAAATACTAGGTGAGCTACTAACGTATATAAAACGTTATGTAGGATATTAGTGGCAGGGGGCTAGTGAATCACGAGAAGAGAGATAAGGGTAGAAAGTAAGAGTGAGCATCTTAAGATAACGTAGGAAGGAAAGATAACGCGGGGGAGCGGCGGTAAGCAGCGCGAAGCGCTAACAAGTAGTGACTCCTAGTGGTGGGATGGGCCGGACACAGCGTGGGAGGGAGAGTGTACAAGTACCGTGCGGGCTGGATCAATGGGAAGAAAGAGCGGGGGAAGTAAGCGGTGACGGCCAGTGAAACAGCTAGCCAAGATAGATCAGTGATAGAAGTGCGGCGTTACAATAGAGAGGCGAAGGGGGCCAGAGGAAGACAGTTTGGATCGTCACAGTTTGAGAGAGTCTTAGGGTGTCACGCTGATAGACCCAATATACTAGTCTTTGGATTATGGAGACCAACACAAGAACCCAAGGGACAGAGCAGCAGCTCTCGCCCCTCCAGTGAGAGTGAGATGGCTGCAAACCGTACGGACCAAAAGGGAAGACGAGAGAGCGTGAAGGCATCGTCGAGCCAGCGCAGAGAGAAAAAGTGCGTTTTAGTGTTATATTGTGCTGGAGAACTATATCTTTATTAAAGTCCAACTTAAAGATTAAGTCGTGGTGGCCCAGCGATGACCATTAGCCCGTGCCTAAGTAAGCAAGCCAAATTGAAGCAGTTTATCATGTAGAAGAATTACTGCCTTAGGATAGAATAGAAAATTATGTTAAATGTTTATGATGAATGTAATTCCCAGTAAGACATGCGTAAACAATAAGAAGAAATGTCCTAAGAATGAGGTTGGAGAATCACGTGAACGAAGTGTGCGCAGACAAAATATTGAAATGGTAACATGTTTGAATATACCTAGAGATTAGCAGGCGGAAGTACACTAAGATCTCACCCTATTAATTTAATGTCTCAATTAATCGAAGCGTTTTTATTACAGTCGAGCGCGTCAAATTGTTTATGGTAATATTAATTCCTAATTTTCCTTATTAAATTTTAGAGGAGTTTATGATATTACTGTTTGATACTAGTGTTCGTTTCACCATACTATGAGCGAAGAACGTAGACTAAAAGATTCGAGAATGTGTTATGTGCTATGTGGCTTCTGATTGTTTAAATCCATTCATCTACCAATTATTAGTTCAAATTATTAATTAAATTATAGGAATTTATAAATAGCATTAGACCCTGAGTTCTATTACTAGTTGAGTTCTGTGAAAATAGTTATTAAAGCTTTCAGTTTTGTGGTAGATTTCAGTAAAATTGAATAACTGTAACATCAGTGTATTTTATTTGAATTTACATTAATGGTCTTTATTAACATTCATATATGTTTGAACATTAATTTAACGATAAAAAACTAGTCAATATGGTATATATTATAGTACGTCGTTGCACAATTTTATCCAGTGATGGTTGCGATCAAATTACGAATGAGAGTAGACAATTAGTATATATATATAGTCTCATCTGTTTCTTGCCGATTAAGTAAGGAAATATTTCACTTAGCTGGAAATTTTGTGTTAATAAATAACACTATACTTCTAAGTATAACATATATATTTATAATTCTAGAGACGTAAGTAATAAGTGAAAAAGCTCAATCTGTTATCTTTACTGCTAGGAGTAATATAATCACGTAGAATTTTTGTATATATATATATATAGGTATCACACTTATTATAATAGGTAGTTACTAGTTTAGGCTTTAGGTCATATTTAAATGTAATCTGACAGCTCATTTATTAGTTTGCGTTAACTAATAAGAAATTCACAGTATTAGTAATTATCTAGCACTAATAACTAATCTACTTAATTCTTTCAAGGTTCTATAGTATCTGAATATCTGATTAGTGTAAATGTTTAAAATCTCATCTTATGTTTCTTGTACTAGAAGTTAAGTCCGAATAGAATTCTATTAATATTACCACAACCAATATCACTAGATATAACTAGGTTATGGTTCCCCCAAAATATCATTGAATAATAGGTGTGTCTATTTTAAGATATATAGTACTTACGTTTTTAAGATAGAAGCTAAAAATTCCGTTGTGATAAAATTACTTTATTAATTATTCGATCTAATAAACGTCCGACTTATATAAGGATTTTAGATCGTGTCAGGTCGAATTGTAGGGATATATATATATCTAGAGCCTGTCGTTGCAGCTAAAAAGCAAATTCTGTATATTAAATTTTAATGTTTTCTTATTCATTACATCTATCGTTGAAAGTATCCTGATCTCCAGTGGTTATTAAAAAAATGTTTACCTAGAGTTTTCCACTGTAAAAATATTCAATGAGTTAGAAATTTAAAAATTTATCATGCAATTGGTCTATAACTAAATATTCTATTTCAGTTATTCTCGTTCCATAACTTACTGGTCCCACAAAATACAAGATGTTTTACAGTTATGATATTTTAAATCTTCGCCAGGGCAAATTGGCACTTGCTTGGGCTGCTGCAACAGGAGGTCTTACTGTGACAAATAAGAATCATAAAAATTACAGGAAGGTGATGACCTGTGTTGTCTATAAAATATGGTAAGCTCTTTGGATTTAAGTAGCTTTATTAAAATCTTTTTAATTTATAATTTAATTAATCATTTTATTACTTAATAAACACAATCATTTTATTATTTAATGAACTGAATAGTATTTCCCATGGTAATTCACAGTAATTATAGTTATTATATACTAATATATAATATTACCTACATATTCATTTCACTATCATTAAGATTCATCAAAATCGACATGAAAATTAATGTATACTATAAGAACAAATATATTAAGTGTCCCACTTCGTGCCGCGTCGCCCCCCTTCACTGCCCTCTCTGCTCATCCACGTTAGACATTAACATGTGTTACGTTATCAAGGAGAATTTAGGCGCGCCTAGTCTGCATCAGATACGATTTCATCACCGAGAAGGCCACCGCACCTCGGTCCACGTGTTATAGGTGGACGTATGGCGCATGCCTGTGCGTATTGCGTATGTCGTCATACGCCTATACAAGGTAGGCATTGCTCCCTCGTCATTCTATTTTCCAGAAAGTAACAAAATTATATTAAGAAAAACCAATAAAAAAAAAAACTCATGGTTCCCAATCGAAAAAGTAGCGGTCGACCCCACATATCAATAAGACCACTAAGAATAATTATAACTTCTCATCCACAAATCTGTTTAAAGACAATTATAAAACTCAAAAATGATTTTATTTACTTCTTTGCCTCTTTATCCCACTGCTAAACTTATCCTACGCACATCCGCGCGAAGCTATAATAAAATATATCATTACTTTTCAAATACATATTTACAAGGTAAGCCAAGCCGCCTCTCACTCGTTCGTACTCTCGATGTTGCCATAAATAGTTTTCTTTTTTAAATTTTCTTTGGAAACCATTTTTCGCATGCAATTTTAATGCACAAAAATTATTAATTATCTTTGAGTTATTAATATTACATGGAAATGGAAGTTAGTGTTGAGCACGTATTACAACTTTAGAAAATACAATATTGATCATGGCTTTTATGTGTAAATTCTTCATTAAAACGCTTAATAAAACACCCCATAACGAAGAACCGTGACGAAAATCCGGCAGCATTATGAGCTCAGAAGGCTAATAGATCTGTGTAACTTTTTCTTGGTTAAACAATGAATATATATATCAAATATAATTTATAGTTATATATATATATATTATATATATATATATATATTATCTATATATATATATATATATATAGTATATATACTATCATATTATTATATATTATATATTATATATATCTATATAATACTACCAGTATGCATATACTATGATACCACTACTTATATATATATATATATATATATTATATATATATATATTAATATAATATATAATATATAATATATATATTATATATATATATATATTAATATATATATTATATATAAATATATATATATTATATACGTTATATATATATATCTTGCCTACCCATGTGAAAATCATCTAGCTACGCCACTGATATATTATATTAGACTATATATATAATATATATATATATACTATATAAATATATATATATATATATATATATATAATATAATATATATATATATATTTAATATATATATATATATATATTATTCATATATTACTAATATATATTACTATTAATATAAGTAAGTAATAATATACTATATATTATATATATATATATATATATATATTATATATATATAATATAAATATATATACTATATATATATATTATATAATATATATATATATACTTAAATATATATTATATATTATATTATATAGTATATATTATTATTATTAATTAATAACGATATAATCTATATTATTATAATATATTAGTATAACCAATTATAAATATATATAACATATAATTACTATATATAGTATATATATATATAATGAAATATATTATTATATACTATATATATAATATATAGTAATATACTATAATATAATATATATATATAACTATATATAATATATATAAATTATTATTACTAATATTTATTAATATATATAGAATACTATTATATAATTATATTAAAATCATATATTAATATAAAAATAAATGTGAATAATTAATCTATCTAGAAATCAACAAAATTTTTAAATAGTACGTATTCTCACTTTTCCATACATGTCTTATGTTGGCAAAATGGAACTTATTTCCAGATGAGGAACCGACTTTTTCCTATGATGAACCCATCGTAATTATAAGCATAAAAGAATTTTTTGTGGCGGGCCTATAGGAAAGATTTTTCCAATAAGAATGTAGATATGTATCAAGAACACCACTCAGGCAATTTAACTGAAAACGACGTGTTAAAACCCATTCTGTATCCCACCAAGGTATGCAGGAAAGTTCCCTATTGACGCCTATAGGAACAATAAATAAACCCATTCAGATATTTCCCAGTAAGGGTATTGCAGGAAATTTCCCTCTTACGCTATAGGAAACCAATAAAAAAATCAATGTAAGACCCATCGTATTCGCTATTGGTCTTACCGCATTAATAACCTATATTGAGTATATTATATATATAATATATAAACTATATATATTATACTACCTATATATATATACTATACTATATTATATATATAGTTACTAATATATATTATATATATATAGTACTATCAGTAAAGAATACCCACCAACCCCATATATTCCTAACAATTGCCAGGGAAACTTGTCATATAGAGTTTCCCTGACAAGTGTTAAGGATATATGGTGTTGGTGTATAATATATATTGCACAATACCCATAGTTACATATATCCTTTTTCATTTCCAACGTAATGCACCTACTGCAATGCTTCTAATACTTTTTCCTTCGTCATTATTTAAAGCTTATGTTAAATTCAACTATATAAATGAATCTATAATGCTTAAACACTCTATTTATATTAATCTATAATCTTGTATAGTAGTAACTATATATCATAACTATAATAGTAGAACGCTATAGTAATATTATACTGATCGGATTAGTTTTATTTAGTTATTATTTACTATAATATACTATTTATTATATATTACGTATATATATATTTCAGAGTACTATCAAAAAAAATACTCAACATACATCCCTCTAGAACAATCACAATGAGCTGAATTTATGGAAAAAATATATACAGATTCGTTTGCTGACTGTAACATAATATATAACAGAAAAAACTAAAAAAAAAAAAAAAAAATTTAAGGATCTTCACCGCCCACCAGAAGAAAAGAACACGGTGCTACTGTTCATTCTCCAATCTACTCCCAAATACCAAAATTATATCATCCCTCGATCTTACTATCTTAGAGTCTGCGGTAGCTGGCGGACACATCTAATTCTTATTAGTCTACTATATCGAAACGGTCTGATGATTGCGGTCAAATACAAACGTACGACACGAGCAACGACTAGTGGAACCATTTCGAATAGAGTATGAGGTGTTAGGTAGTTTAATTATGATATATATATATAAAATATAGGCTTTATGCAGGTGAAGACCAAAAAGTAATACCAATGGTTTATAACTTAATGTGATATTTATTTAATTGGAGTTCCTAATAGGCCGTCATAGGAAATTCCGAATATCCATTATAATGGGATGCGTTACGTGTTGGATGGTTGCCTAACTGAATTGAAATTACAGTCCATGAATTCACCCTAAGGTTTGATTTTTTTCTCCATTGGCTGGCGACGTGAGTTACTCTTATAGATATAAAGGGTCCTAGGGCTTTATCTTTTCGACAGTAGCGCATTCAATATTCTTCAGCTGCCCATTTTTGTTCAGTGTGTATTGCTGCACACTCTATTTACCCCTAATCTTGGGATGAAGGGAATGATAATAATAATTAATAATAATAATAATATAATAATAATAATAATAATATATAATAATAATAATAATAATAATATAATAATAATTAATAATAATAATAATAAAATAATATATAATTATAATTAATAATAATAAATAATTAATTAATAATGAATAAAATAATAAATTAAATAATAATAATATAATAATAATAATACAATGGAAACCAAAGCTTCAAAAATTTGCCATACAGCAGAAACACTTTACTTTTTTGTATATATAAGTAAGTATATTATGTAAACGGAAAAGTACAAAATAATAATAAAAATATATTAATACTATATATTAATATATTAATATAATATATATATATATTATATTATAATTATATTATATATATATATATATATATATATCTTTAATAATGATTAGTATAATATATTAATAGATATATTATAAGTATATATATAATATATATTTATAATTTATAATAGGGCAGCCTCTAAGAAGATAAGCCCACAATCTCCAATATCTCAAAATACATACTACAGTCTAAATCCGAGAGAAAAGGAAAAACAATTGGCTGTGAAATCCTGCAAAAATTTTTACGTAGAAAACTGTCTAAAAAAATAAAAAATAATAAAAAACAAAAAAAATAAAAAAAAATTCATATCTCGAACACTACAAAATACTAACAGGTGGAAAAAGGAATACATTTTGGAATCCTTGTAATAAATTTTTGGTTCAGAAAATGTAAAAATAAACAATATAAAAAAATTAAATAAAATTAAACATAAAAATTGGCTATTTTTTTGGTGGAGGGGTTAGTCATTGAGTGAAACATGAAGTCATATACGTATGTATATATTAAATATTGGTTAAAAGGAATACAAATGGCATTAGAGGGAGCTCGATGACTTACGGGAACACAGGGGAGGACGTATATAATACCCGTGGGGAGGGGCGAGGACCCCGCGGAACACCCAAATACCAAAAGAAGCGAGAGAGTTCCGAGGAGACCCTCCCGTGAAGGGGGAAATTAGTCCTACCCCGTAGTTCCCTTAAGCCGAGAGACCCGAGCTCCTGCCATCACGGTGCGGATATACCCTTTGACGGGTATTCTTTAGTTAAGTGAAAAAAGCAAAAAAGAATAGAAAGAGTCTAATTTATTTTAAACGAGTAACCAAATAAAAGGTCATCTAAAATAAACCTCTAAATCATATTTACATATAATTATACTTAACAATAATTTTTTTTAATTTTTTTTATTTTTTTTACCATTTTCCTATCCCAAGATTTTACGAGGATTCCAAAAATGTATTCCTTTATGCTGTAGCTATTGTAGTTTTGAGATATATACTTATTATTTATATAATATATATTATTTTTTTATTTTATTTTTTTTTTTTTATTTTATATTTACATTTCCGCACTAAAATTGGACCAGACATACACGCAAATAAATATTCCTATATATCGTATAAGGTAGACTGTTATAGATTTTATGAGAATAATATAAAATTGTGACTCTTCATAAGAGGACATAGACCATATAAATATAAATATAATATATATATATAATATGAAATAATTTATATATATAAATATAATTTTATTATTATATATATATATTATAGGTATAGTATATTAATTTTTATATATATATAGTGATATCTAATCTATATTTAGTATAATATGTAAGTATATACTTACTTTTATATATATATAATATATATATATGTATATCTCATGTATATATTATATTATATTACGTATATTATATAAATATATACTCACGAATGCGCGTATATATATATATATATGATATAGTATGATTTGACTTTTATATTCACCTATATAATAATATATATAATATAATAGTATATTATTTTACTTATCGTGAGCTATAATATATATATAATAATATATATATAATTATGAGTAGATATATAGATATAATTAGTACTTATATTAGAATGTATATAAAAATATCAAATATATATATATTATATATATATATGATATTATAATATATAATAGAATATATTAAATATATTAATATATATTATATATATATATTATTAATATATAATATATATAAATTATATTATAATATATAGTATATATATAGTATATTAATAGTAGATATATATACTTATATATATATAGTATAGCTATATATTGTATATTATATATTATATATATATATATAATTATAATATAATTATATAAATATATATATATATATATATATATATATTATATTATATATATAAATATGTATATATATATATATAGTATTATATATATATATATATACTATATTATATATATATATATATATATAAATATATATATATATAATATATTGATTATATAATATATATATATAGATATATATATATATATATGTGTTCAAATAATAATATATTATTATAAATATATATATAGATTATTATAATATATATATATAGTATTTAATTATATATTAAGTATATATATATATATATATTTATATATATATATATATATATTATAAATATATATAATATATATATATATATATATATTATATATAATTATAGTATATATATATATATTGTATATATAATATATATATTACTTATATTATTATATATATTATATATATAGCTATATATATATTATATATATATATATATATATATATATTATATTAACTATATTATATATATATTAATTAATATTACTATATAATATATATATATATTGTTAATATATATTTTAATTTATATAATATATATAATATATTTAATATATATATATATTATATATAGATATGTATATATATTATATATATATATATATATATATATATAATATATATATAATATATATATATATATATATCTTATATATATTGTATATATATATTAGCTATTATATATAGGTTAGCCTCTACAAGAGCAACAATCCATATCTAAAAAACTACAATAGCTACAGGGAAAGAAATATTGTTGAATTCCTGGTAAAATTTTTAGTTAGGAAAATGGTAAAAAAATAAAAATTTTCGGTAATAATACTAGTAATATGATAATAAATTTAGCCGAAAGCCCATATCTTAAAATAAGTAGGATAGCTAGCAGCAAAATGAAAATACATTTTGGATCCTGTGTTAAATTTTAGTGAGAAACAAATGTTTTTTTTTTTCAAACTAATGGATATTCACGGGTGAAACCCAAAGATGGATATATAGAGGATTTCAGGTTAATTTGGAGTGTCGCGGGGCTCTCCGCCCCTCCGCCTACGCCGGCTTGAAGCCCCTAAAAAAAAAGAGAGGCGAGATGTGGTGGAGTGAGTTTTTTTAACGTAATAAATTTTTACCAGAGATTCCGAGAAAAATGTATTTCTCATTTTCCCTGTAGCTATGTAGTTTTTTTAGATAGGATTGATTTGAACTACCTGTGTTAGAGGTCTTAAGGCACTGAATAATTTATGTATATTATACATATAATAAAAAAATATTAAGAAGATTTATATCTTATAATATATTTAATTATGTTATTTTTTTTATATGTGTATATATATTATAATATAGTATATATATATATTTGTATATATATTATATATGTAGTAAAATACTCACTATAATGAGTACTTATGTTATATATATAATTATACTATATACTTATAATTATATGATATATAGTACCTCGTATTTATATAATAATATATATATACTATATAATAATCATATATATATATAATATATATATAAATATATATATATTATAAGTCTATATATATATAATATTCTCACAGCCGCCTAATTTTTGGCCGTCTCACTCTCTCGCTGTATACATCTCCGTACCGACTGATCCTCTGTGTCGAACATTTCTCTTTCAAGTCCCGCTACTCTCTCTTAATTTTGCGACTGCTTACATCACAATTTTTTTTTTCCGCATGGGCAAATGTACACTTTCACTTCATTAGTTTTGAGATCCCTTTACTAGATATAGATTTCTATTGTAGAGTCTCAGTGTGGTTTCAGATCATTTCCGTTGAATGCCTTCTGGTTAAAGAAATTATATATATATATATATGGAGTTATATAATATTTATTATGTGATTTATAATATATATATATTACGAAAATATACAAGAATACATATATATATATTAACCATTATTCCCTTTATGTATTATTATCACATTATTACCTCCTATATATATATGATATACTATATAATTAATATATTATAATAATTTATATATATCTAATAACAATTATGAACATACTAATACATAATATACGTGAGTAAATATATTAATATATAACTTATATTTTTATTATATAATATTATATATATATATATATATATAAATAATAATATAGTAATATAATTATAATAATGTGATAAATAAATAATAATAATATTATATATATACTATATTAATTTTTTTTTATGAAATTAAAATATATCTAATATATAAATATATTTGATCGGTATAATATATATATATAATATATATAGTAATAGGAGTTAATAATCGAAAATATGTAAGTGAGATATAATATACTAATAGTGAGTATATATATATATAGTATATATATATTATTGATAAGTATATATAGTATATATATAAGTATATATATATTATAGTTATGAATTTATTCAATTAGAGATGTATGTGACATCCGCATCCGCATGACATCCACATTAAAACTTTGCACACCGCATCCGCAACCAATTCTCTGGAAACATCACTCCGCATTCCACGCTTCAACTACATCCGCATCCGCGATCGCTAATCCGCACTTTTTGTTCCATTTGAGGAGTGACAGAGGTGAAGAAATAGACCTAAATAAATAACTAATCAAGAAGCAAATGCAGTTGCTCTGATGCCAGATAGATTTGAAGATAAAGTATATATAATATTATATAGTATATATAACTATATATAATATTATATATAGATATATAGAATATATATAGAATTTTTTATATATATATATTACTATATATATATATAGAGTAGTATTATCTAATAGTTATATACTAAATTGAGATATATTATATTAGATATATATATAATAATATATACTCTATAGATTACTATATATACAGTATATATAAGTATTTATATATATATATTATATATATGATATATATTATATATATATATATATTAATATTAGATATTATTATGAAATATAATAAATATATATAATAGGATATATATAATAATCTAGCAATATAATCTACCTAAAACATATATGTATATATAGTATAATATATAAATATTATATTATTGAGTATTATATAATATATTATGACTCATATATATATATATATATAATACCTCCTTATAAATAAATAATTTACTAAATTCCCACCTCAATAGAAGAATAAAGGGTCACAGTTATTGAATATAACCTAGTGAGTCTTATGAGGACTTATAATAAGTAGTAGTTAATATATATAGGTGTATATATTTATCAATATATTATATGTTCAAGCCTTCTTGGGATTAAGCCGCTTTCTATTATGTCTCTCTGAAATATATCGATAATGTGATCTACGATGATGTTTAAAAGAATACATATTTTTGGGATATCAGTATCGTTATAGTATGTTTAGTCCTGGATAAAACTTTTAAATGAGATAAATATAAAAGCGATATTAATAATAAAATATGTTATAATATATGATTAGAAGTTGTTAATTTATTCTAAGCTTATTTTTAATTAAATCTAAACTTTAACGTGCTACTTTTTAATAATGGGGTGAGTGTTTAATAACATAAATGTAAATTATCACTAAGGGTATTTATATACACTCTCGCCCGTAATGGGCAGTGAGTAGCTCTGCTGCGTGTACTCTTGCGGGCCTTATTTACTTGTTGGAAATACGGGGAATATACGGATTATTTCCCCACCCTCCGTTGAGGGTCTCCATGGAACCCCACGTTCTTCTAATTCGGCTTATTTGGGAGGATCTGTGAGTCGCGGACCGAAGGTTCCTTCCGTCCCCATCAACTCCCTACGGCGTATGGAAAACATCCCCCCCTATGTTCTCTTGTATATCGGTCTCGAGACCTCCCCTATTATTATCTGACAAGCCTATATATCACTACGTTATAGTATATATAATTACTTATATATATTATATAATATATTATATATATATATATATTTACTTGAATATATTTATATAAATTAGGAAGATTATGACCTTAAAAGCGATATTAATCTGTATATTATTTATCGAATGTAGAGTTTAACTATATATAGAAATACGTTAAAGAATAATACTTATATATATAAGATATATAAGAATATATATATATATAATTATATTATATATATATATTGACTACTGGCTGTGATTAAAAGTGATATATAGTATCCATATTCGTTTTTTGTTCAAATTAGCGCAAAAAATCTAGTATTATAAGAATATAATGATTCAAAACTTACCTAACAAACCTTATGTACGAAAAAACTTCCATATATATTAATTCTGTAAGTTCTATATTTCCCGTATATATAATATATATTGATATATTATATATAAGATATATAGATATATATATTATATATATATATATGATATAATTTAAGTTATTGAGATATTTAAAGGATTTTTGAGTATTCGAACCCGTTAAAGACCCGTTAAATTTATTACCCCCGTTATAATGAACTCTTTTTAGAGATATACATTTTTTACACAATTCATTTTTAATCATAAAATTATTAATTAGTTTATTAATATACTACATTTATATTACATTAACTCTATAGTACTCCAAAGAGGCTAATAGAGCGTTTTACCGTGATTCAGAAAATGTGATTTCCGTTTTACTGGGTAGCGATAATAGTTGTGGTGAAGATACATTATGACGGCTAATCCAGAAGCTGGCCTATATAATATATATAATATAGGGTATATATATAGTATTATGAGTATATATATAGTAATATATAATATATATAAATATTATATATATATACTATATATATATTATATATATTATATATATAATATACTATAGTATATATATATATATATATATATATATATATATATATATATATTTCTGGCGTTTCCAAATACTTCAATAAATTTGTTTCTGTTAGTTATTTTATATTTGTTATTTATTTTCAATGACAAACTGATTTGTTTGTACAAATCATAAAGTAGTTCAAATAATTATTCTTTGGCTTTAATTTTATTCAAGACTTTTGCTCACAATAATTTTAGGTAAGATTTTTTTCTCTCCTGAAAGATGACAACTTACAACTAATGACGATTCGCTAACCTCAACTTTTATTTTATTTTTATTAATTATTCTAGTTTACTTTATTTTTATTGTATTTATTATTTGACGCATAATTTACCTCTCCATATACAAATTTTTGGCAGGACTTGAATAAATTATGATCAGAGTTAAACAGCATAATTTTTGTAAGCCACTCTCTGATGGGTGGCACGAGGAAAGTCAATGGAGGTGGGATGCAAAGCAGAGGGTGGGTTCCTCGCTCCCGCCATCACTGTATAGAGCTCTCAACTTGAATTTGAATAAATATTGTATATATTAATTGTGTAATTTTACATTCTTAAACAATAAATTGACTTATTATAAAATTATATATTATATTAACTACTATATTAATTATATTCTTAATATACCAAAAATCGTATAAATAAATAACAATACTGTTGTTCATACTAGCCGATAAGGTATAACAGCTTAGTTTTGTTAATATGTAAATATTATATAATAACATAATTAAATATTATTGTAATTATTATTTAATTTATTATATTATATATATTTATTTATCATATTAGTTATATTATTATATCCTAAAAATAATGTACTATATAATATATAATATGTCATTACTAACTATTATTAAACAACATATCCTGATTATTATTATCCAATTTGAGTTATTGCAATATTTACAAATAATATAGTTATAATTATATATGAGTCAAACTTAGTGCCTTACTTTGCTGACATCCGCATCCGCGCGAATGTGACATTAACATCCGTGCATCCGCAGTCATCCTGCGAGGATGTGTAATAAATCTGACATCCATGCATCTCACATCCGCTTCGGCGTGGGATGTTAAGAATAATTATCACATCTACCGCATCCGAGCAGGTATATGTTCAAAAATTTTAGCCCACTCCTGCACTTACTGATCAAACTAAAACTATAGTTCATAATATCATATATATCTACCTATATATATAGAGTATTATATGCCACATTTCTATATATAATGATGTATCATCTACGTGATTATTTATGTAAGGCGACTCTCTTTCTCATACTAACTTTGTCTATATGATGACTTATAGATAATATACAAGTATAAAACTACCAATTATTATATACTTAATTATTATAAATAATTTATTATTATGTATTAATTGTATATTATATGGA
>JABUQX010059458.1:20000-22500 GCA_015478945.1 Trachelipus rathkii | reverse complement strand
ACACTTACTTCATTTAAAAACCTTTATTACATAATTAGAAATTTAATAATCACAGACTTACATATTTTAACATTAAATATATTTACAGGAATAATAAATATTTTAACATTAAATACATTTACAATAATATTAAATATATTTACAAGGGGAATATAACATTGCTATAGACATTCACAGGAACTTCACGAAGACTGCAGATTAATACTCTCTAAATCTTTACAAATATGCCAGTCATTTATATCGTTGTCTATCATGTAGCTACGTGTCTCATCAATACCATCCGAAAGCACATATGTAAAAAGCTCCCTCTCAGATATCATAGTATGTTTGACCTCTGGATCATCAGCATAAATACTTTCTTGCCATTGTTTTCTAAGTAGATATATGAACTTCTGTACATCTATAGTGTTTAGGAATCGTTTAATAACAGCTTCAGAATCATCAACCAGCATTTTCTTGAACGCGTAGTATTCCTGGTATAACATGTAATGAATTACGGTCACGTAGTTAGATAACACATATGTCTTCTTCATCTGCATTAACACTCGCCTACTAACCTCTCGACATATATTTCAACTGGTTGTATTCCCGAGATGTTAGAATCCATGCGGAGTACGTTCAAATACTTCTAAGCCGTTACGCCTTTCCCATAGTCTAACTTCCATTCCGATGGTGTTTACATGTTTAGAAAAGGATAGAGTAAGCTGCTTGTCCTTTGCTCCTTTGCTCTGGCTAATAACTGTTTTCGAGCAGTTTAAAACCGTTTTAGGGTTAAAGTATTCAGTAAGCCCGTCCTCTGTGTGTTTACATATACACAGTAATTCATCGGCGCTCATGAAAACACGTCTGGTGTTGTAATATGATGAATTACTAACACCGTGAAAAAATTCAGTTCCATTAGGTTTCTTTTATATAAGATGCCAACTCACATCCAGGGATTTTAACTTCCAACTTGTATGATGTCTTGTATAGAGTATATCTGTTATAAGACGAACCATAATGCGTGCTTACTGGAAATGGGCACTTTTAAGATAGAGTAGAGGAACTTGTCACAGTCGACAGCTTAAAGCGACTATGTTTAAAACGAGTTAGACTCACAGGCATAATAATTTTCGCACCAATCACTTGAAAGGGGAAAATTGAAGATTAAGGTTTACACCCTCCATCACAGAGTCACGGCTGACGTATTGTTTTTACGAGGCTGTTTGTAAAGTAATAATAATAATTTGATTTCTATTTACAACGAACGTTTTAACAGAATTTTAAATAAATAATAATAATTATTATAATAATAATAATAATAATAATAAAATAATAATAATAATAATAATAATAATAATAATAATAATAATAATAATAATAATAATAAATAATAATAATAATAATAATAATAATAATAATAATAATAATAATAATAAATAATAATAATAATAATAATAATAATAATAATAATAATAATAATAATAATAATAATAATAATAATAATAATAATAATAATAATAATAATAATAATAATAATAATAATACATAATAAATAATATATTATAATAAATAATTAGATAATTAGTTATAAAGATATATGATAAATTTTAGTTAACATGAGTGAATAATATAAATTGTAAAAAATAATGTAAAGCAGTAAAGCAGTAAAGCAGTAAAGCACTAAAGCAGTAAAACAGTAAAGTATAAAGCAGTAAAGCAGTTAAAACAGTAAAGCAGTAAGCAAAGAACCTATTATTCCCCATGTTTGGCTAGGCATTGCGCTATTGATTTACTGTTTTACTGTTTTAAGTCTTGTAAAGTATATGTTTTTAATAAAAATAGTCTCATCACATGTTAAAATACGATGTAAAGCAGTAAAGCAGTAAAGCAGTAAAGCAGTAAAGCAAGAACCTATTATTCCCCATTGTTGCTAGGCATTTGCGCTATTGATTTACTGTTTTACTGTTTTAAGTCTTGTAAAGTATATGTTTTTAATAAAAATAGTCTCATCACATGTTAAAATACGATGTAAAGCAGTAAAGCAGTAAAGCAGTAAAGCAAGAACCTGTTATTCCTCATTGTTGCTAAGTATTTGCGCTAATGATTTACTGTTTTACTGTTTTATGCCCTGTAAAGTATATGTTTTAATGAAATTTCTTTAAATTTTATTATAAGTAAAATGTGTAATATGTTCATAACATAATTCATGTGAATGGTGGATGGCATTGTTTCGTTGTTGTTTTTGTGCTGATTCTGTTTCTTGCGTTGTTGCTGTTGTCTGTTTTGTTATTGCTGTTGTTGTTGTTGTTGTTGTTGTTGTTATTTCTTGCGTTGCTGTTGTTGTTGTTGTTTATGTGCTGATTCTGTTTGTATTAACTCTAAGTTTCATTGTCTTCAGATGTAGAAGTTTTTAAGGTAAAAAGAATTGATGGAAAGTGGTAATAATAGCATCTATAATAGTAGTAGCAGTAGTAGCAATAGTAATACGTATCTCTCTCTCTCTCTCTCTCTCTCTCTC
>JABUQX010059458.1:12500-17500 GCA_015478945.1 Trachelipus rathkii | reverse complement strand
GGTGTGGTGTGTGCGAGATGACGAGGAGAAGAAGAGCGAAAGGGGGGTAGGGTAAAACAAGTAGCCATGACAACAAAGACCAAAAGGGGGTGGAGGGTAAGCGAAAGGGGGGGTTAAAACAAGTAACCATAGCAACAAAGAACAAAGGGGTGAGGGGTAAGCGAAAGGGGTGGGGCAAATGTGTATGTAAATATGCAACTGTGTAGACGTGTAAATAACAACTCACGTACGTTGATGACTGCGTCATCAACGACGCTCGTATGTGCGCACCTGCGGTGAAGCACAAGGTTGATGTATTTCAAAGGGGTGGGTAAAAGGGGGGGGGAAATAATATATATATATATATATATATATATATATATTAATATATAATATAACTTATATTATATATATATATATATATATAATATATATATAGTATATATATAATATATATATAATATATATAATATAAATATATATATATATATATTATATAATATATATATATATATATATCGATATAAATACCACTCATATACGTACATCAATATCGATATGGACGTACGATCATATGTACGCGCGCTGGCAATCGTGCAATGTTGCAAATGTTGCTTTGGCAACATTTGCAACATTGCTACTTTCTATCTCGTACTTGTTACTATATAATATATATATTATAGTATATATATATATATTATATGATATATATAAATATAATATTATATTATATATATATAATATATTATATATATATTTATATATTATATATCTATATATAATATAATATAATATAGAGAGAGAGAGAGAAGACAGAGAAGAGAGAGGAAGAGAGACCCCCTCACTTGACTACATCATTCCAAAACACCTGGGAAGATCGGCGAGTCAGAAGCAGAATTCAGGATGCTTTTTAGGCACATGAGTTTACTATATTAATAATGAAAAGCGGGATTCGTCTATTTAACCAAGTTCAATATAGGAAGCCATAAGCGGCGGAGAAGCACAAAAATTTCCCGTTTTTACATAAGGAAAATAAATTTTGTTTTAAATTTTATAACAGCTCTGTAAGAAATTAATTTTTATGGATTAAATTTGTTTTAAATATTAAAATATATAAAATAAATAATTCACTTCTTTTGTAGGGCATGCACTGTCTTCCTTGTCTACCCAGAGCGTCACGTTCCCTGCTATATATATACTTATATATTTATATATATATAATATAATATATATATATATATATTATATATATATATAGATATATTATATATATATAGTGTATGCTATATATATATATATAATATATATATATATATATATTAACACCAAAAATAATTCACACTATTCACTAGAGCTATTTCTAATTAAAAAAGTTTTCTTCAATTTAAAATTGATTCGATGGTTATCTATAGTATTTCAAGTTAGTTTTTTTTATTCAGGTATTAAAATTAAAATCTAATTTTGGTATCGAAATGTGCAATAAGAACAAATAAATGTTTCATTTTATTTTTTTTAATAAAACGAGTGTTTCAATAGATTTCTAGGGAAAAAAAACAACAACTTGTAAAAAAATTAAATTCACGAATGTGTATAGTGTACACTGTCTAATAAAAATTTTATCTCGGCTATTTCGGAGAAGCCCGAGCAGTCACCTTGAAAAATAGCATTATTCAATGGCAACGATTCTTACACTTTTTGTTTAAATTTTAAATAATCTTTTATATGTATTATGTAATATTTTCTTTCATATGACCAATTTTCGCAAAAAAAAAAAAGAATTTTATTGCAATTTTTATGAAATTTGTAGAAGATCGATCGTCTCTATAATGATAACTCGTGCTAGGCCCGAGCAGCCCGAGCAGCCCGAGTGCAGGAGTCACCACCTCTGAAGATATATATATATATATAATATAATATAGTATATATATATAGTATATATATAAAATAAAGAATATATATATATATATATATATATATTATATAATATATATATATATATAATATATATTATATATATATATATATATATATATATATATTATATATAATAATAAGATTATATATATATATATATATATATATATAATATATATATAGTATATATATATATATATATTTGTTTTGAAGGTATAATTTTAAGATAAGTAATAAACTAATACGCAAATCATTAACACCATAAATGCTTGATAAAGCTAGTTTTCTTATGAAGCCGAGTTATTTGTTAGACGTTCGGTCGGTCTTCAACATCATCAAAACAATGAAATAAATAAAAACATTCATATTATATCAGTGAAACAACAGAGAGACAAACTCAAGAAAGACGTCATAATAATGATTAAAAAAAAAAAAACATTAAAAAGAGTGGAAGGTGTTAATTTTTTGTAAAAAAAAAAAAAAAAAAAAAAAAAAAAAGTAAACCACATTTGGTAAGCATTCTCCAAGAACAGGGTGACTTTCCTTCCGATGGGGTGAGGGAGAAATGACGGAATTAAATGTGAACGAAACTTACCGGGAAATTTAAGCTGACCAGGATCAGTCAAATGTCCGAGATATGCAAGAGGGTCTTGCCATCTGGAAAAAGCAATATATATATATAATATATATATATATATATATATATATATCATATATATATATATATATATATATATGATATATATATATATATATATATAATTATATATATATATATATATATATATAGATATATATATATATATATATAATATATATATATATATATATATATATATATATATATATATATAGTAAGGCAAAACTCCATACGTTAAAATAGATGTGAGCAGAATATAATTGGATTTGCCAAATCTGAACCCCACCCACACTAACCCCAACAACTCTCTCACCACACACACAAACCTACAACATAAACATATTACATTTCAATACAAACGGACTCTACAACAAAAAACAAAGAAATACAAGCCTTCTTAAAACACTACAATATACACATAGCCCTGGTACAAGAAACCCAGAACTAAACTTTCAAGAACTATCCACTAAGAGGTATAGATCTAAAGTACAATGTGTTCAGATGGACAATCTTAGGGGCGTGTTAGGTGTGAGAAGATTGATAAAATGAGGAATGAACGTATTAGAGAGTTGTATGGTGTAAAAAAAGGGTAAATGAGAGAATAAATGAAAGTACGTTGAGATGGTTTGGTCATGTGGAAAGGATGGATGATAGTCGGTTCGTTAAGCGGATGTACAGTGGTGAGTGTGCTGGGAATCGACCGGCTGGGAGACCGATAAAAAAGGGGATTGAGTCAGTAAAGGAATGCCTGGTGGAGAGAAATATGAGTTTGGCAGAGGAGAGAAGAAAGGTGCATAATGGCGGGGTTTTGTGAGGGGGTTTGGTTATAGCCCACCTGAATCAAGGGATGAACCATGTATTGACGAGAAGCTATAGTGAGGGTCCGTCGCCGTCCCGTGAAGCTCTTGGGTAGATTTTCTGACTGCGACGAGTTCGGTAAGGCTGAGCTTTCTTTTCGACTTGCGTCATATTCTTCTACTACTTTTCTGTTTTCGGTGCATGTTACGCACCTTAACCCCAGTCTTGGTGAGAGAAGGGAGAGAGTGGGTGATGATAGATATATATATATATATATATATATATATAATATATATATTATATATATATATATATATATATAATATATATATATATATATATATATATATATATATATATATATATGTTTAAAGAAAAGAAGCGATATAATGAGAGGTAAAAATTAACTTCCTTCTCTTGGATGAAACCACCGCATTTGCGCGTTGAGGATGATATGCCCGGTGCCTATTACAACTGAGTTATCTCCAACCCAAAAAAAGTTATGATTCGAAGAACAGTTATAAAGCAGCCGAGGTCCCGTCAAGGCGACATCACCAGTGTCCAGCCTGTCCTATCTTCGTTCTTTTATATTTTAGATGTTAAAATATTGCATAATAATCGCAATTAGATAAGATGTTAAAGAAAGAACATATAATGAGAAGGTAAAGAATTAACTGCCTTCTCTGGATTGAACCACGCATGTGGCGTGAGACAATATGCCCGTGCTATACAATGAGCTATCTCCAACCCAAAAAAGTTGATTCAAGAACAGTTCATTAAGCACCGAGGTTCCGTCAAGCGACATCACCAGGGTCCAGCCTGTCCTATCTCTCGTTCTTTATATTTTAGATGTTAAATATTGCATATTTTTTTGGGTTGGAGGATAGCTCAGTTGTATAGCACCTGGCATATTGTCCTCACGGGCAACATGCGGTGTCAATCCCAGAGAAGGCAGTTAATTCTTTACCTTCTCATTATATGTTCTTTCTTTAACATCTTATCTAATTGCGATTATTATGCAATATTATTATTATTATTATTATTATTATTATTATTATTATTATTATTATTATTATTATTATTTATTATTATTATTTTATTACTTTTATTATTATTTTTATTATTATTATTATTATTAATAATTAAGTGGTGGTATTATTACTATTATTATTATTACTATTATTATTATTATGTATTATTTTATTAATATTATTATTATTTATTATTATTATTATTATTATTATTATTATTATTATTTATATTATTATTATTATTTTATTATTATTATTAATAATAATAATAATAATAAAAAATAATAATAAATAATAATAATAATAATAATAATAATAATAATTAATATAATAATAATAATAATAATAATAATAATATAAAATAATATAATAATAATAATAATAATAATAATAATAATAATAATAAATTAAAATAATAAAATAAAAATAAAAATTAATAATAATATTAATAATCCAAATTTAAAAATACTGGGCTTAATCATTATAATAATAAAATAATAATAATAATAATAATAAGAATATAATAATAATAATAATAATAAGTATATTTATTTATTATTATTATTTATATTATTATTATGATTATTATTATTTATTATTATTATAGTTCATTTGCATTATCATCCCAGCATCATTAT
>JABUQX010059458.1:0-5000 GCA_015478945.1 Trachelipus rathkii | reverse complement strand
CGAAGGCAACGTTTTAATAAGACACAAGCCTTACATAATAATATAAGAAAAAAGGTCTTAATAATAACAAAAGTCCCACTGCAACAACCTAACGCAGCAAACACACACACACATATATATATATTATATATATATATATATATATATTATATATATATTTATATAATATTAATATATATATATATATATTATATATATTATATATATATATATATTTTTTGGTATTTGGGATATATGGGCACGGTTGGAGCAAATTTGGGGGGGTGGGGGCACATTATTATATATATATATATATATATAATATATATATAATATATATATATATATATATATATATATATATATATATATATATATATATATATATATTATATTATATGTATAAATATATATATATATATATATATATATAAGTTTTTAATAATAGAAAACGAGACACAAGCACAATATTTATAAATATTTCATAATTTGCGAAAAGTTTTATTTCAAAATGAGCATAACTAGTAAGAAGTTTTATATTATTAAATAGTGTTTCCTTTTTAGCTTGAAAATATGAATTTAATATTTCTTTTTCTTTCCCAAAATCAGTTATAATATCTTCTGATCAAATATGTTTTGACAGTGTGAACTTTTGCGCCTGTGAATGCTTAATGTAATCGACCCATTTAATCTTTCTTTGGATAATAGTTGACCTTAGCACATGTTTTAACACGTCGTGAGGCACTAAACGACCTTTTTAATTGTACAAGTAATTGGTAGAAGTGTAAGAAGCACTTTGATAGCTTGTGCAACTACTGGGAAAAATGTGCAATGATTTTGTAGTAATGTGCTGTAACTCATTTTCTCATCTATTTGTTCCCTATCTGATTTCTTGCAGAAATTAAACCAATATTCTGCTTCACCAATTAGGTTGCAATGTTATTATATTCAGTTATAATGAGTTCATTTTTTTTTTTAAAATATTCTGATTTGGTTAATTTTCTTTTTCTAACTGGGTGCAAACTACTGAAGAAAACATATCATCGTTAATATTGTGTTCCGAAAAAATTTCTGTATACTCAGAGTTATGAATGAGAGAATCAGGTAGAGTTATTTATATAGTGAAACTCTGAAGCATTCCTCAGCAGAACATTTTGATGTCTCTGATACTGTACGTGATAATGAAAAGTTCTTAGATTTTTTAAAATCCTTTAAAGAGAATTGCATTTATTTTTCATCTATCGCGTTTTTAAAATATTTAAAAGTTTTTTCAATGTGACAATAAACCTCAATCCAAATTTAATATTTCCAGTTTGAAGAATATTTTGCTATAGCTCAAATATGAACTATATTTCGTCATGTTTATTAAACAGATGAAAATGTTAGGGACTTCCTGCTGTAATGAAAGCTGAATGCTGCAATTTCGTGTGGCTTGCGTTACACCAGGATCACTGATTGAGAGATTTCTCTAATGATAATTTTATTGGCTAAAGGTTTAAAAAATATCCTAATTGATTTTATACTGGCAGACCATTCGGTGTTTCGCATATACAATGGTACTGCTACTAAATATCTGCGTGACGCACTTTCAAGAAAAAATTTTTATAAAATTGTTTTTTCATCTCCAACAGTGTTTCGAAATTCTGGAACAGCATTTAGGTCATTAATTCACTAGTTTAAAGATGAGAAAACAATGAAAAAATAGACTTTACGGAACTGATCTCACAATAACTGTTGAACTCCATTTTCTTTGTCAAGCCGTGTGAAGTCACCAGATCAAACCAAGATCGAACAAGCGTTTCTCATATTTAAAATATGTATTATCTCGTGTTAGTAGACAATTATGGTTCTTCTATATCTTCAGCTTTCAGTTTTCAAGAGGAGTAAAGCCTAGGAATTCTTCAAGTTAACTGGGAGATCCCCTATCATCGATAGTTTAACACCTACTCATATCGATTATAATCTGTAATATATGTCGCAGAGAATTTGTTATAAGTGTCCTAGCTCCGGGTGTCTCGCCTGAGCTGAAAGCGGAAGAGACTATTCGAAATTTGTTATATCTCTATTCATATCAAACTCTAATACTGATTTAATACTAATATCAACTTCCCACAAGTAAATATAAATTCATTCTGAATCATATGTAATGTGTATTTGGCCTTTGCTCCGCTTGATTTCAATATGTTCTCAACTCAAGAATACATATTTATTCAGCTTATATCTACACTCCGATTAATATTAATATGCATAAAATTCGATAAAAATAAATTAGTCACATACGGTATTACTATGCAGTGTATATCACACGAATATAGCGGTTAATCAATGTATATAGGATTATCATAACGGTATATTAATATTAACAGTGTATATATTGTATAGTCATGTTAATTTGTTGAGCTTAGCTTTTATCAGAAAAATAAATATAAAGTGTATATGTATAAGGGAAGGGTGTGACATAAGTTCGACGATTAAATATCCTTTGCTTATATTATTTAAATTTATTATTCGTTTGAAATTCTTTGCTGCTACTGAGCATCTTTATGCCATTCTGGATTTACATAGGCTTTAGCACGTGCATGTATGTCCTTATATTTTCTAAATGGTTTTTGCAGATAAGATGAACCAAATATACCCTTTTTTGATCGAGATCGTCTAAATAAGACAACGCCCCCCCAAAAAAAATCTAACAGAAAACGGTCATTTCAATATTTTAGAATACAGTAGCCAAGAAATGTGCAAATCTAGCCATTCATAAAGAAAAGGCTTCTTTCATTCTTCAGCATCTTTAAAATTGCAATTGTTTTTTTGTACGGTTTCGTTAATAAGTCAAACTTTAAATTATCTTAATATTGGTTACAATTATATAATTTCTAATATCCAGGATATTTCCCTCTTGGTTCGTCATATCCCAAGTAGCAACACTACTAAATTTAGTATCATTAACAGGATTGGCCTTAATACCACTTGAATTATCATCAACATTGCTAGAACAACCACTAAATGAGTTCGTAGTTTGTTCAATCACAAGTGAATTACTCTTATCTATCCTAGGCCTTTTAATTATAAACTTATTCATATTTCAGTATTACTTTGTCAGATATTAATAATAATAATATTTTACCCACCTCCGCTACTCCTTTCAGCTTCTCAAGCACACAAGCAGGCTTCCCATGTTTATTTTGCTATCTGACTGGATCAGTAAAGTGATCCCAATACAAAGTGCCTAGAACATAAATAATAATAAAAAAAAATTAAAATTCATGAAGTAAAAACAACTCACCAAAAAAAAAATAAAAAATTAAATATACATTCATCAGAAATATTTTCAAACGTGTTAAGATTCTCGGATTAAGCCAACAACGAAAGTATGGATGGGGGTATACATGAGCGACGTTACAAGTGTGGGGGCCAGGGTAGGCATGACACTCCCCTACATCTCCAGCCATAAAGTATCTCAAAATAAAAAGATTGGCTTTTCATATATATATATATACCAGTATATACTTATATACCTTATAAAATATATATATTATATATATAATGTGCTATTATATTTAATTTTGACGAGTATTATATATATATATATAGTAGATTAGTATATACATATCACTCTCGATCTGAGACTCGCTTGGCGCGCCATAAGTGTTAACGATATATATATAATACCTACCTCATGCATGAGCCTTCTTGACTGCTATTATACAATTAGTAGCATCTTTCTTAACATGTATATTATGTAAATATAATATATGCTCACACCTAGGCAGTATATACTACGTGACCTTTGACCTATACTTAGGGCTGACCTTCTTAACTGTACTCATACTAGGCAGCTTCTTTGACTGATACTCACTACCTAGCAGCTCCTTCTTGACTTAGTTTCCTATCCATAGGCTAGTCTCATTCTAGATACTGCTCACCTTAGGTCAAGCTACTTATTCTTTGTACTTGAGCCTACCTATAGAGCAGTCATTCTTATAACGTGCCTACTAGGTCAGTCACTTAGAGTATATAATATATATATATACTACCTAGGTCAAGTGATCCTTACTTAATTTGCCTTACCTTTGGCATACCTTTTACTCTAGACTGTGCCTGCCTATATAGGCAGCCTTCATTGACTGCCTACTATTCAGCCTTTGTACTTGATTCATACCTTCAAGGCAGCCTTCCTTGCACCTGTATTACTACTTACCTAGGAGCTTTCATGTTGAACTGTCACTTAACCTAGGTACTAGATCTACTTAACTGCTACTAGGTAGATTCTTGCTGAGTTACTACCTATAGCAGCTACTTCTTAAAAATAATAACAGTTATATACTCCCTAGGCACCTTCTTAACGCCTATACCTAGTGGACATGCCTTTATAGAACTTGCCTATCCTAAATCAGCCTTTCTTATAACTGTATATATACCTAACTTATGAAGCACTTCTGATGTATACCCCTACTACTCATAGGTACTAGATCTTTATCAATATAACTCATTATCTTACCTAGGCCATGACCTTCTTGATACTGTGATATTATATATATACTTAACCTAGGCAGCGCGTCTTCACTTGTATCCTACCTAGCAATCACTGTCTTGATGGTATATATAAAAATATCTGTACGTGAGGACGCTCCGTTCTGTCTTAATGTGAGAATCTAGGGCGACTAGGCCTCACGGATCGACCCTACTCCTGTTGACCTGCATAACGGTACCGTACGCGAGCATGTACCTTTCTTGATACTGTATTATATTCTATCACTATAGGCAGTCCTCTTGACTTGTATACTCACTACCTTAGGCTCAAGTCTTCTTATAACTGTAATACCTACCTTAATCATCATATTACTTGACTGCCTACCTAGGCAGCCTTCTTGACTATGTACCTAGGCAGCCTTCTTGACCTAGTGTAGCTATATTATCTAGTATAACTGTATATATATATATATCTAATCATACGGCAGTCCTCTTTGTGACTGTACCTTCCTAGGCCAGCCTTCATTTGAGTTATCATTACCTTAGAGTGA
>JABUQX010059457.1:10000-27500 GCA_015478945.1 Trachelipus rathkii | reverse complement strand
ATTAACAGGGTGTTATAGAGGGTTTTTTGCATTTTTAAAGAAAGACGTACCCAATGTTCTTAACAGTGCTCTGTGTCATTCATAGGCAACATTTAATTTCAGAAAACTTAAATGACCGACTTAGTAATCCCTTGTTATTGTTATCACATCAATGGATAAAATTAAATCTCATTCTTTTGATTCCCGATTATTTCGATAGCTCTACATCTCTAATGATGAAGAATTTGAACGTCTGTTGCTACATACTGAAGTTCGACGGCTGTCAAAAGGCAATTGCTTAAAACGATTTTATTCTTTCTTTAATTCTGTCACCGAATTTTCTCGAGGATCTAAAAGTAGCCATTTGAGTGAAGAACTCGAGGCATGCAAATGTGATATTGCGTATATGATTGACTTATATAGTAAACTCAATGACATGAATTTACAGTTGCAAGGCAGTGATATAAATCTTCTTAAAACAAAATCAGTTATTTCCTCATTTATTGCGAAGCTTTCAGTATTTAAACAAAATATTGGTCGCAATGAGCTGTCTCAATTACCGAATATGTCACAGCTGGCAAACGATGGTAATTCCATTTTTTGAGACCATTTGAACTTATTCGCATGAGGAAGCTATAGAAGCGCCAGATATCAAGATGTAAATCTCTGATATCAGATTAGTTAATCAATCCGTTTTCCGAGTTATGCGCAAATGAAATGGAGTCCACTATGCAAATGGAGTTGATTGATTTACAAAAATGACTTCGAATAAAAGCCCCTCCTTAAACAATCATACTAGGAATTTTGGCTACAAAAGGATGTTCCTGAAAGTATCCAAAGTTGTTGGAAGCTGTCAAAATTTTCATCGTTTTCCCAACTTCCTATAGGGGCAGAGCGCGGTTTTGGTGCTGTCGCTCGACTAATAACTAAGCAGAAAAACCGACTACAAGTTTTTAAGAGGGGTGATTTGCGATTTCTTTTTAGCAGCATTGAACCTTGTATACTAAATCTTGCAAGTAAATACCAAAGTCAACAATACATTAAATACATAAGTAAAACCTCAGGTAAGTTATCAAATATAACATTTTATTTGCTGCTTAATATTTTGAAACATGTGCCTTTATAAATAACTTCGTCTATCTTTTCAACATAGTTTTAATATAAAAATCTAATTTTAAATTTTGTTAGATAATATCAGGCTAATTAAATCTGTTTACATAAGGTATGGTAAAACAAGACTTCACAAGCATAGCTGAGGTCACTAACAAATTTGAATAGCAGAAAGATTAGTTGTTCATAAACAAATAAAAATATTTTACTGGTATTTTATATATTAGATTTTAAAAATTTATTTGTACTTTACATTGTTATTCAAAGTTCAAGTTTGGTAATAGGCAGTGAAAATAAATTGGAGATTCAAGAGTCCCTTCGTCAAAAAATGACTCAGAAACACTGCTTTAAACCTATATGAAGCATTAGTTAAACAAGATATTTAATCTTACTAGCGAAAAAAATTACTTAGATTTTTGCGTTTAAACATATATAAAAGCAAAGTTGAAATGAAAATTTTAATATAATATAAAATAAAATTTTTAATATATATTTTTTGACACTTTTATTAGAAAAACAAACATTTTACAAATAAAATAAAGATATTTTTTATATGGGTAGCTATTTTAAATATATTAATTACAAAAGTTAATCAAGCTTTTCAAACTTCTTTCAGCTTTATTGCAGAATGTATAATTTCTTTAGACTCGATGTTTCAAGTAATTTACTTGAAAAACTACTTCATTTTCTAAAATGTTCTAACCGTAAGTCGCTTACGGTTAGAACATTTGGGAAAATGAAGAAGTTTTTCAGGCAAACTAATTGAAACATCGAGTCCCAAGCAATTATACATTGTAAATTATACTCTTTGTGCTTAAGAACTCTAACTCTAAAATCCTGGTGTAAGGGCTTTTTTAAGTAGTTATATAGTTGAGTGAAGAAGAACTATAGAATCACACAGAACACCGACTAGCAAAGACTTTACAGTCCAGTCAAGCTAGTATTTTTGTTTATTTACTGTGTTGGATGTGTCCACTGTCTTAAACAGATCTGTTTGTATGTTTTTGTTTTAGCATTAGTATATTATTTTACTTATTTAATGTAACATGTGAGTTTGCTCACTTAGAATAGATGTTTCAAAACAGTCATACATCTAGTAGCTACAAGTGTAGTGAAAATTACGTAATATATATATATATATATATATATATATATATATATATATATATATATATATATATATATATATATATATATATATATATATATATATATATATATATATATATATATATATATATATATATATATATATATACATATATATAATTATTTTCTAAGCGGTGAACATCAATTATTATTATTATTATTATTATCAATACTATTATCAATATTATTATTAATATTATTATTAATATTATTAATACTAATATCAATATTATCAATATCATTATTAATATCATTATTAATAGTGGATTATTTCTCCTACTCAGTGTGATCGAAGTGATCACCGCCTTAGAGCGAAAACGTTATTTATTATAAGTTAAGGCGATAGTGTGATCGCTGAGATCATCCATCGTCTTAGTACGGACACGTTCTAAGAGGTGAACATCAAACACTTAATTTTCTAAATGATTTCAATAGTTCTAGTTTGATTTTACCATATCTAAGTCACTACTAATCCTTGTGTATATATAACCTTGAATGCGATATGTGAGCTGCTCACTGTTGCAGAAGAACAGTGAAGAGACTCTGAGCTAAGTGAAGAAGAAGAAGAAGAAGAAGAAGAAGAAGAAGAAGAAGAAGAAGAAGAAGAAGAAGAAGAAGAAGAAGAAGAAGAAGAAGAAGAAGAAGAAGAAGAGCCTCCCCTCCAAAAAAAAAAAAAAAAAATTGCAACATTCTTAAGAAAATATCTTCAGTGAAATCTCATCAACATTTTTATGCTTTGAGAACAGCAGAAATGCTTTAGTCGAATATTTTTAAAATAGTTCAAATTCTTTCATTATCTTAAATTAATTATATATATATATATATATATATATATATATATATATATATATATATATATATATATATATATATATATATATATATATATGTATATATATAAATATATATATATATATATATATATATATATATATATATATATATATATATATATATATATATATATATATATATATATATATATATATATATATATATATATATATATAATGTATATATATATATATATATAATAATAACCAATATATATATATATACTATATATATATATATATATATATATATATATATATATGTGTATATATATATATAATATATATATATATATAAATATATATATATATATATATATATATATATATTTATATATATATATATATATATATATATATATATAATAACAATAATTATGTTACACTATTATATATATATATATATATATATATATAACTATAATAACATAACAACAATAATATATATATATATATATATATTACTGCTATTCTTATATATACTTCCATTTATATATATACTATATATATATATATATATATAACATATATATATATATATATATACTACCGCACCAAAATTTGCGCTCCGCCCATCGCACCGAATCTGTATATATATATATTATAAAAATTATGTACTCTCCTCGTTAATTTTAAGATGAGTCAAATACACATTTTTATGCATAGGTAGTTTAAAAGTAACTTAAACTGTGATAAATTTAAATTTACTTGATATTACGCAGATGGAGAAATGCACCCTTAAAAAATATGAAAAGAAACAAAAAACAACTTACTTGAGTAAAATCAGTAGATAGGTAACGGCAAGCGGTTAATTGATTGGAAAATTGTTCTTTTCCACAGTTATATTGAAATACGTTTCTTTCAATCAACAGTTAGTTACTGGGTAAACTTCTCTTCACCTACGTAGGTCTTGATACGAAACCACACAGTTTAAATCACAATTTTATTTGAATAGTTAAAACTTGAAAAGCCATAACATAATTTTGATCATGAAATTAAAGACTTCTTTAACGATATTCACGAAATCGATCAAAAAGGCAAAAACGGAGATTCACAAATGGTATTCGGTATATTCACACACGAAAGTAAAAAGCAAAAGAACAGATTCACAGACGGTATTTTCGACACGAAGCAAAAAGGCAAAAGACCTTGATTGAAGCAAATTTTTTACCGAGTGGAATTTTGTTATTTTTGTTCCTTTCAATTCAAAAGGAAACATTTCTCCATTTATAGCGAAAAACAAATGAATAATGAAAAACGCATTAGCATTAATTCAGTAATTACCATTTTGAACATTTGACAAATAATTGAAAGTGAAAGTATGACTTAATATTTGAGATACTAAAGATTAAATTTTAATATCCTGGGCGGGGGCGATGGCATAAATTACGACGAATTTGTGCCATAATAAAAAAAAAAAAATCTTTAATCATTAAATTATCCGAAATAATGATACTAATCATCAGAATCTGAGGATTCTTCTGATTCCGATTCCGAATCGATACCGACATTGAGAAATTTAGATCGCGCCACGACCGCCGCTTTTCTTTTAGGACGAGATTGTTGATTTGTTGTGGAATTATCATTGGTTACGGTTGGGATTACACTAGGACTGGTTGCCTGAGAAGAAGATGGTAAAGGAACCATCGTAGTAGAAGGGGCATCAGTTCCTAACGAGTTATTCCGATTCCCACTATGAGTCAAAGATAATTCCAGAGGGAATAAATGTTTAATAGGATACACATTTATTAGCCGTCCAGGGGTACGGACTTTGACTGAACGAACTTTACCATCATCTCCATATATGAGCGTTTGGATTATGCCCATTTGCCAATATGGGCGCTCCTTTACAGGACTTTTAATAAGTACAACGTCCCCCACTTTTACTTTATTTTTCCATGCAACCTGATACAGATCTCTTCCCACTTCTCTCAGGCTCAAGAGGTATTCGGTATACCATCGAGTTCTAAAGTCCTCGAACATCTCCGAAGATCTCTTGAGGGACTGAATAAGTTCCTCTCTAGAAGGTGAATTGGAAGAAGTAGGATCAGTTAAAATGAGACTTGTATTAGCCAAAGGTTTTAAAAAACAATTTGGTGTTAAGGGTACAATATCGTTGTCCGAAGAGGTGTAAGTTAGAGGTCTCGAGTTAATAGCGTCAGCGATATCTGCCAGGATAGTGATAAAATCGAAATATTCCAAACTTTTACGCCCTACTGTCTTGTAGAGGCAGTTTTTGACAGTCCGGATTGATCTTTCCCACATACTTCCCATCCAAGGGCTATACAAAGGAATTCGGATATGTTTAATTTGATTTTGACGCAGAAACTCGGAACCTGTTTCCGAAACAACGAATTGTTCAAGAGCATCCGCGCTTCTATTAAAGGAACGGGCATTGTCACTATATAAGAAATTTGGAACTCCAAACTTAGTGACAAAACGCTTGAACGATTGCACAAATGATTTTGCAGACATGTCAGGGATCAAATCTAAATACACACAACGAATGTTGAGACAAGTGTACAACAATATGTACATTTTTTGTGGTTGATTTGAACCTTTGACTTTGACAAAGAAATGTTTAGTGTAGTCAACACCTACACTATTGAAAGGACGATAAAAGTTAACTTGAACTTTTGTGAAATTTGTGAACTTTGGATATTGAAAGGAAAAGCTGTTGTACTTTTTGCAGATGACACATTCCGACAGTATTTTTCTTATCGTGTGTCGAGCTGATGTAATCCAATAACCTTTTAAGCGAATACATGTAAGGGTTGCCTGAATGCCAAGGTGTTTACAGGCAACATGCGCATCTTTAATGATGAGAAAGGTCAGATGATGGGATTTACTAAGTACTACAGGATTCACCACCTCAAAACAGTAATAATTAGTACGAGATAGACGGCCCTTACTTCTGATGAGCCCTGAGTCATCTAAAAAGAGGTTGAGACGAGAAACCAAATCAGGTGGTGTTTTAGCAGAAGCAGGGTTCGACTTAACATCATTAAGAAACCGAAGTTCAACAGAAAAGCTTTCCTGCTGCATGACTTTTAACAAGAAAAGTCTAGCTTTTCTGTCACATTCGATTGAGGAAAGAGTTGATACACCGAATTTGAAAAGTAGAGAACATACTCTTAACAATGTTGACAAAGAAGAATATCGTGAAATGTTGATGATAGGAGGAGGTGGGGCCTGTATGACCATAAATGTTGAAGAAGGGTCCACCATTCCTCCCCCCGAACTGCTGAAATTGGGCCAGTAAACCTGATCGTAGCGGAGCCAGTTCGGACCAAATTTCCAAAGGCTTAGTTTTTTGACAAACTCTCGATGTGATAATCCTCGAGTTATCAAGTCGGCAGGGTTTTCATCCGTTTTAACGTAGTGAAAAGAGATAGGCAGTAAATTGTCATCTCTCATGGAGGAAACCATGCTTTTGATATCTTGGATTCTATTTTTGACAAAAATTTGTTTTGTTTTGCTACCTCCTCCCGCTACCCATGCTAGGACGATTTGGGAATCCGAGAAGATGTTGACAGCCTTGAATTCAACCTCTGTCAATCCCGTCAATATTTGTGGAAGGCACTTAAGAGCCAAATAGACTGATAATAGCTCGAGACAAGGAAGTGTTTTCCCCCTGAGAGGAGCCACCTTAGATTTTGCCCACAATAGTGACGGGACAGTTTCTGAACCGGTGACGTAAACTGCGAACCCATAACATTGTGAACTTGCGTCACAAAAGATGTTGAGAGTTGAATTTGCTGATGCTTCAAAGCAGAAGCGTTGAAAAGATAAGTTTTTGAGATCGTCGAGATCAGCACGAAGTTTCTCCCAATCTTCTTTTATATCCTGGTCAATGGAGTCATCCCAACTCATTTCTTTCTCCCATGTTCGCCTCATCAACAGACGTCCCCTTAAAGTTACAGGAAGGAAAAAAGAAAGAGGATCAAAGATTTTGTTTACTTGGGAGAGAAGATCTCGTTTTGATTCGACTGAGGTAAGGTCAAAGTCTGCTAATCTAAGGGTATCATTTTCGGGATGGTAGAGATACCCCAAGACTTTTTCCTCATCACAATTATGAGAGGAAAGCATTTGATCGTTTTTGATTTGAGCTTTTAGATCAGGGTGGTTGGTGTTCCAGGAACACAAGTTGAACCCACCCTCCTTCATCCTTTCTACTGAGGCTGAATAGATGTCTCTCAAAACATCAGGGGATGAATGAGTGTAGATAAAATTATCCACATACAAGTTATTGACCAGAAGCCGAGAGACCAGATCGAATGAATATTTGCTTTTAATATGATGTCTTATTACGGCTCCTAAGATAAAAGGGGATACCGCAAGGCCAAAAATGATTGTCGCGTACCTATAAGTAACAAGTCTGCCATCTTCTTCCCAGAAGAAACAAAACTTGTTACGATCACTTTCAAGTTTAAGATAGATCTGAAGAAAGGCTTTCGAGATGTCAGCGACAACCACATATTTGTTGGTCCTAAAGGAAAGAAGGAGACGAAGTAAAGGAACCAACAAGTCGATGCCTGGGTAACAGGCTTGATTAAGAGAAGGAGCGCCTTTTGTTCTAAGGCTACAATTGAACACAGGCCTGATTTTCGTTGAAACCTGATCAGCCATCTTTATTACAGGCCTGTGGGGGATCCATATGTAACGATCGAACTCCTTCGGATCAACAGAGATGATTTCGATGATACCACATCTCAGTTGTTCCTTAAAAACATCAGTGTAGGCCTTATCAAGACCTTGATTGCTGAGACGATTTTTAACTCGTCTAAGCGTACTTAAAGCAATACGATAATTCGAAGGGACCTGATCCACTAATTCTGGGATCCATGGGATTTCAATATGGTATTTTCCATCGATAAATTGAATTGCATTGTGGAATTTAGAGATAAATTCCTTATCGATGGTACCATAATCCTTCTCCTCCTGAATACCCAAGGACTCCAAGCTGTACAGATATTCCAAACCCAGGTCGGCACTTATTTCATTTGAAGAAATGCTAAGAACGTCCGGGTAAGTAGGATGAGGGTCAATGATCGAGTTGACGAGATTAGGAGAAGCTTGGAATAGGTGTTTTGGCAGCGAGGAGACAGACATGGATAGTCATGAATCCCTCTGATTTGATTGTATATCAAGAGTTGATGTTGAAGTCTGCTTTCTGTATAGAAAGGCTTGTTGATGAGGAAGTAGAAAAGAATTCACTGGGCCGAAAGGAACCAACCCAAAGCAAGTCTGAATGGCACTACCTTCCAAACAATCGATAATTTGGAAGTGTTTCATATGACATAAAGTGTCAGTACCTAAAAGAAGGTCGATGTCATCGACCGAATCCCCATAAGGGCCCACAAAGGACTTGTCAGCCACATTATATTTTAACGAAATGCGACTAATGGCTGATGCTAACCCTTTAACCGCAAACCCAACATCCAAAGAAGGGTCGACCAGAACCGGGGTTCTAAAGAAGGAATTGCAGCAGCAATTTATATCTAGGTCGACTAGGTACGATGTACGTTCTTCTTCTCCGATAAATGTTTTTATAGGATTTCTGATTATAGGTAATTGTTCACAGTTGATTCCGAGTTTAGTAAGCAATTTAGGGCCAGCATATGTTCTCTGTGATCCCAAATCTATAAGAGAGCGAATAGGAACTGATTTGTTATTGTGCCTTGCTATTATGGTTATTGTAGGCAGAATATGTGAAGCTGATGATTGCCCAGTATTAATACAAAGATGATTAACATCAGCTTTATTTCCTTCATCAGCATTTTCTTGACGAGAATGCTCCCTGTTTTGATTAGTGGTTCCAGCGGAACAGAGAGCGGCTAGATGTTTTCGGCTCTTACATTTATAGCAAGGATACTTTAAATTGAGTGTTTTAGCCGGGCATGTATCTGCCATGTGCTTTATGCTGGAACAGTTACAGCACATGTTTAATGCCACACATCTGTCCCTTTTTGATTTAGGGTTTACGTAAACCGTGCAGTCAGAGAGGTAATGGTCTCCATTGCACAGCTTACACTTGACTTCCCTTGAAGATTGATTCGAAGTTGAATTAGAATTTGATTGAGGTTCAGAGGAGAAAGTTGTTCTTTTTAGAGAGCCACTACCTTTTGAAGTGTTGAAAGTATGACTCTTCTGATCAGAGGATCTCCTCTTCTCCCTTTTGAAGTTCCCTTTGGAAGAAGATGATTTAGTTGATGAGAATGAAGTTGAGGTCTGAGAGGTGCGAAACCTCAGCATTGATTGAATTATCTGATTATGCTCCTTAAAAATCAGATTAATTGACGGATATTGTTCCTTAGTCGCCAGCTTCAACTCTCTTAAAAATGAGAGAGGAAGTTTATCTACTAATATATGGCTGATTAATTTGCAGCCAGAACTTTCCTCTGGGAAGAGGTCAACCCCGAGCTCCTTGAGTTCTTTTAGATGAGCCCGAACCTTTAAAATAAAGGATCTGACTGTTTCAAGTTGCTTCCCGTCCAGAGGCGGAGATGAGTCCAGTTCATGGAAAATAGAATCAATAATGAAGGCCTTGTCCAAATAATGTTCTTTTAAAATGGACAAGGCAACTTCATAGTTCTCATCTGTACCCGTCAAATGCTCAATGTCTCTGAGAGCATATCCCTTTAAATGGGACTTGAGATACTGCAACTTAACAGCTTGTGACAAGTCCCTCCTCCCCCCATACACATTATTGAACTCCTGCAGGAAGGAACGAAAGGAGTGCTTGTCCTTCTCGCCTGAAAAATCTCCGCATTTTAGGGCTGGGATTTTCAGGCTAAAAGGCTGCATGGGAAAAGACTTGGAGTGTTCACAGCATGTTTTGTTTGAATTTGAAGCTGCTCTCTCATTATCAGAAAGGGCATCAGAAGATCTTCGAGACTCGATTTCATATCCATATTCGACTCTTAACAGTTGAAGAGCTTGAGCCACTTTTATGTGGTAAGCATCAGTAGCGGAAATCTCTTCGTCTAGAAGCGATTGGTCGAACTTGGTGTACTCAGCCCCTATTAATAGGTTTTCGATCAGAGTATCTTGAGCTTTAATGTCCGAGATAATCGAGGTCACCTTGTCGAAAATTGTTTTGATAACAACAGGGTCGATGAGGGTAGGTGACTCTGAATCATCACCTTTTTCAGGAAAATGTTTGCAGCATAGAGTAAGCTTTCTTCTTAAAACACCCCTTTTCATCCGAAGGGGACTCAGCTCACCCTGTAATGTTGCTTTTAAACTACCTATGCATAAAAATGTGTATTTGACTCATCTTAAAATTAACGAGGAAAGTACATAATTTTTATATTTTGGAAAATTGTTACTTTACAAATTTTGCAATTTGGTAAAATAATTTCTTTAAAATTTTGCAAATTTGAAATTATTTTGGAAAAATTGTTTCCTTACTTTCGTATATTTCTTGCCAGTTTGAATATTTGACATAAGTTCTTTTGCTAAATTTGAAATTTGCTCTCATATTTATTTAGCAATTTTGAAACTTTTTTCGTATATTTTTTGAGTTAAAATTCTTCGTATTTGATAAATGCTTTATTAATATTGCCTTTAGTATCTAGTGAGTAAAATTCGAGCTATTTTTTTTTTTTGGCATAAAGAAATTTTTCGCTATATTTAAAGTGCTTATTTGCTAGGTTATATATTTACAAATATATATATATTGAATTTTGATGTCCTGGGTTCGCTTATTTATTTAAACGGTTGTGTCAACTTTCGTTCGTTACACACTGTGCTTTACTCCTCAAACACAAACGCCGGACCAACATATTGCATATTGCATTTTAATAAAATCTTTATTGTGCAGTTGCGAAGGTGTTTTGCATATTGCATTGCTTCAGCAATCTTTATTGTGCAGTGTTGAGTTGTAAACGCATAGTGGTTCAAACGGTGCGGTGCTGTGCGGAACGGTGCGGTACAGTTCTGGTGCTGTGCGGAACGGTGCGGTACAGTTCTGGTGCGTGCGAAACGGTGCGGTGCGGTGCAGTGCGGAACGGTGCGGTGCAGTTCTGGTGCGTGCGAAACGGTGCGGTGCGGTGCGGTATATCGACTTCATATGTGCGCAGTTCATTTCAAGAGTGCGCATTTGTTTTCACACCTGCGCTGTTCACTTTAAACGTGCGCAGTTCATTTCAGAGGTGCGCATTTGTTTTCACACCTGCGCTGTTCACATTATACGTGCGCAATTGACTTTGTGCTTGTTTTCTCGTGCGCAATTGACTTTGTAGTTGCTTCACGTGTGCGCAGTCAACTTATATGTGCGCAATTGACTTTGTGTTTGCTTCATACGTGCGCAGTGACTTTGTATTGGCTTCACGTGTGCGCAGTCAACTTATACGTGCGCAATTGACTTTGTGCTTGTTTTCTCGTGCGCAATTGACTTTGTATTTGCTTCATACGTGCGCAGTGACTTTGTAGTTGCTTTTTGTGTGCGCAGTCAACTTATACGTACGCAATTGACTTTGTGCTTGTTTTCTCGTGCGCAATTGACTTTGTAGTTGCTTCACGTGTGCGCAGTTCACTTATACGTGCGCAATTGACTTTGTGCTTGTTTTCTCGTGCGCAATTGACTTTGTAGTTGCTTCACGTGTGCGCAGTCAACTTATACGTGCGCAATTGACTTTGTGCTTGTTTTCTCGTGCGCAATTGACTTTGTAGTTGCTTCACGTGTGCGCAGTTCACTTATACGTGCGCAATTGACTTTGTGCTTGTTTTCTCGTGCGCAATTGACTTTGTAGTTGCTTCACGTGTGCGCAGTCAACTTATACGTGCGCAATTGACTTTGTGCTTGTTTTCTCGTGCGCAATTGACTTTGTAGTTGCTTCACGTGTGCGCAGTCAACTTATATGTGCGCAACTGACTTTGTGTTTGCTTCATACGTGCGCAGTGACTTCGTATTGGCTTCACGTGTGCGCAGTCAACTTATACGTGCGCAATTGACTTTTTGCTTGTTTTCTCGTGCGCAATTGACTTTGCAGTTGCTTCACGAGTGCGCAGTCAACTCATACGTGCGCAATTGACTTTATAGTTGCGCAGTTCATTTCATATATGCGCAGTGACTTTGTATTGGCTTCACGTGTGCGCAGTCAACTTATACGTGCGCAATTGACTTTGTGCTTGTTTTCTCGTGCGCAATTAACTTTGTAGTTGCTTCACGTGTGCGCAGTCAACTTATACGTGCGCAATTGACTTTGTGTTTGTTTCATATGTGCGCAGTGACTTCGTAGTTGCTTCTCGTGTGCGCAGTCAACTTATACGTGCGCAATTGACTTTGTGTTTGTTTCATATGTGCGCAGTGACTTCGTAGTTGCTTCTCGTGTGCGCAGTCAACTTATATGTGCGCAACTGACTTTGTGTTTGCTTCATACGTGCGCAGTGACTTTGTATTGGCTTCACGTGTGCGCAGTCAACTTATACGTGCGCAATTGACTTTGTGCTTGTTTTCTCGTGCGCAATTGACTTTGCAGTTGCTTCACGTGTGCGCAGTCAACTCATACGTGCGCAATTGACTTTATAGTTGCGCAGTTCATTTCATATATGCGCAGTGACTTGGTAGTTGCTTCACGTGTGCGCAATTGACTTTGTGTTTGTTTCACGTGGGCGAAATTGATTTATGTGATATTTTTTCTGCGCTGTTGACATTTTTTTGTACTTTTGATTCTTCAGTGCGGTTTTCTCAGGCGCAGTTGATATTTTTCTGCGCTATTGATATTTTTCTGCGCTGTTTACATTTTTTTGTGCTTTTGACTCTGCAGTGTTTTTTTGGGCGCAGTTAATATTTTTCTGCGCTGTTGATATTTTTCTGCGCAGTTAGTTTCCCAGGGTTTATAGGCTGCTCTTGTAGCCAGTTGGGAAATATTCACACTACTTCACATTTAAATATAATTTGTTCACGATGGATATATTAAACGATTTAGACTTAAAGGTCACAGAGGAGTTCTCAAATGAAAGACCTGCGTCTTCTTCGGATGAAACAACAGCTAGTTTAAAAGCAACATTACAGGGTGAGCTGAGTCCCCTTCGGATGAAAAGGGGTGTTTTAAGAAGAAAGTAGATAGGTAACGGCAAGCGGTTAATTGATTGGAAAATTGTTCTTTTCCACAGTTATATTGAAATACGTTTCTTTCAATCAACAGTTAGTTACTGGGTAAACTTCTCTTCACCTACGTAGGTCTTGATACGAAACCACACAGTTTAAATCACAATTTTATTTGAATAGTTAAAACTTGAAAAGCCATAACATAATTTTGATCATGAAATTAAAGACTTCTTTAACGATATTCACGAAATCGATCAAAAAGGCAAAAACGGAGATTCACAAATGGTATTCGGTATATTCACACACGAAAGTAAAAAGCAAAAGAACAGATTCACAGACGGTATTTTCGACACGAAGCAAAAAGGCAAAAGACCTTGATTGAAGCAAATTTTTTACCGAGTGATTTTGTTATTTTTGTTCCTTTCAATTCAAAAGGAAACATTTCTCCATTTATAGCGAAAAACAAATGAATAATGAAAAACGCATTAGCATTAATTCAGTAATTACCATTTTGAACATTTGACAAATAATTGAAAGTGAGAGTATGACTTAATATTTGAGATACTAAAGATTAAATTTTAATAATATATATATATATATATATATATATATATATATATATATATATATATATATATATATATATATATATATATATACTACTATATATATATATATATATATATATATATATAACTCTTTCTGCTGCTCATATAGGCTATATATATAATTTTTTTTTAACGCTAGATCGATAAGACTTATTATCAATTTTCAGTTGCAAAACCTTGCTTTTAAAGATGCTAAACATGAATAAGAAGCCTCCAAATTTCATTTTTATAACATTTGTCAATGGATATAATTGTCGATTCTAGCGTCTCCAGCCGATTTAAGTTGATTTTCATGATATTTGAAATGCTTGAAATGATTCGCGTAAAGAAAGAAAATCGTAAATAATAAATAAATAAATGAATAAAAAAAATAAAAATATTAAAAAAAAATGGTCCAGAAAAAAGTTATGAAGTTGCCAAATTTAGCTGCCAGATGGTTGTTTTTTAATTTTTAAACTTGAATAAACTTTTGATATTGAAGGAACCAATATTTTATTATTCTTCCAGCACTCACCGATCGGGATGTATGGGGGACGGAAAACCCGGTAGAAAAATGTTCGTGTGCTAGGCATTCATTTACATTCATGGGTGGGGATACTCCCGCCCGAGGGCACATTGCGCCCGCCACCTCATTTCATTCCGCCCGAATGTTCTTGTTTTTGTATGTACAAATATATTATATTATAAAATTTTAACGAGTATTGTAATTATAATTTCAACAGTTTCAAAATATAAATATAACATTTATAAAACATTCATAAATATAATTTATTCTAAAATTACCAAAAATTTGTCTCTGTCAGCCAAATTATCTTTCTTTCAGTACTTTGAAAGGAAATATTGTTTATATAACTTTATATATATATATATATATATATATATATATATATATATGTATATATATATATATATATTTATATATAACCAATATATATAATAATAAATATATATATATATATATATATACAGTATATATAATAATATATATATATATAGCAATAATATAATAATATATATATAGCAATAATAACTATATAACAACAATAATATATGTAATAATAACAACAATATATATATATATATATATATATCCTTAACTATATCTTTCTATATATATATATATATATATATATATATATATATATATATATATTTTTATATTTATATATATATATATATATATATATTTATATATATATATATATATATATATATATATATATATATATATATATATATACTATATATATATATATATATATATATATAACATATATATATATATATATATAATGAACTGCTACATCAATTATCGCGTCACGGCAAGAAATCACCGAGAGTAAGAAGTTTTATTTGGCACGGCTTTACCAAGTCTGACTTCATGCATTATGATGAGTCAGTACTCAGTTACAGAGTTGCCGCCTTGTTTAATTAATGTGTTTCACAAGTGCCAATATCGAAAATCATTGGAAATTTCGAAAATTCCGTATGCCGCGTAGGAGTAGGACCCCGTTCTTATGTGATAATTAAGGTGTTTATAATTTTGAAATAGTATTCTTTACAGTTATCAATAAATATGGCAAGTAGTTCTAAAACTCCTAAAAAAAAGAAGTGCTAGTGAACGTGCCCTGTTTGATGGATGAGAAAAATGGACTACGCTTTATTTTTTATAGCTTTGGACAGCAAGTGCATCTGTCTTGATTGCTGTGAACAAGTAGCTGTTCAGAAAAAAATAATATAATATTAGAGAGGCATTTCGTGAGTAAGCATAAGACATATGAAAATTTGAAAAGCTCTCAACGTTTAGACAAAGATAGCCTCTTTGAAAGAAAATCTAATCAAAAGACTTTTTAAATGCCTGATGTGAAAGTGAGGTCAAGTAACTCGAGGCTAGTTATATACGATATCAGAAAAAAAGAGCTAAGAAACTGAAGTCACACTGCGATGGGGAATTCGTGAAAGAATGTATACTTACCTTTGCTGAATGCCCAGAGAAGATTACTTTGTTTGGAAATATAAGCTTATCAAGAAGAACTGTTTATGATCGCATTAAAAAAATTGCTGGCGCCATCGAAAATTCTCTAAAATGTGATTCTGCAGAATTCGTGCTTTATTCATTAGCCATTGATGAGACAACTGATCTGTATCTAATACTGCTCAGATGTAATATTTATACGTGGAATAACTTTGCAAAATTCAACATTCGGGAAGAATTTCTTGCTAGCAATGCATGGAACAACTAGAGGGAGAAGATTTATTTCAGATGGTCGACTCAGCCTTAAGGTTGATTTACATATGAAGGAGTGAGTAGTTTCGCAACAGATGGCGCTCCATCTATGGTAGGTTATGAAAAAGGGCTCGTAGTTCTGATTAAAAATGAATTAAAAACGTCTTTCTTTATTCATATTGAAAATTTCCCATGTGCGCAATCTCTGAAGATGGGCAATGTAATGAAAGTTGTAACTAAGCGTTAATTTAAATAAAAGCAAAGGATTAGTAATAGGGAATTTAGGAATTTCTAAAAGTTCTTGAGCTGAATATAGGGTTTATTGGCTCGTATTGTGAGTCAGGTGGTTAAGTAAGGGTCAAATGCTTAAGCGATTTTATGAACTGAGGAAGAAGTTAAAATTTTATGGATATCAAATGTTTTCCTATTGTCGAACTGGAAAATAAAAGTTTCAAAGTGATTTAGCATTTTTAGTAGATATAAATTCTCATTTAATAGTTTCAACTTGAAACTACAAGGCCCGAATGATGTAATAACCAATTTGCTTTCTCATATCAAAAGCTTTGAATCAATGCTTCGTTTGTTTGTCACACAATTGAAAAATACTTCCACACATTTCCCAAATTGAGTAAACAAAATCCTGAATCGATAAAGGTTCTCTGTCGAGTGCTAACGTCATTTAGTGGCGAAGTTTGAAAGTAGATTTGAAGAAATACAATGGCAAATCGAACTATCTGCTTTTGAAACTCCTTTGATTTGGTCTAAGGAGGCTCAGGATAACTTACAATTCAAGGAAGAAGGAATTTATAATCTGATTACGTATTAAAATCGAGATATAATAATCTATCTTTAATGAATTTCTACAAATCCCTCAGTCCTAAAAAATTCCCTGCTTTGCGCAAAAATGCCTTGAAATTTGCATCTCATTTTTCGACAACTTATCAATGTGAACCATTTTATTCCAAATTGAATTATGCCTAAAAATAGTCTACGTAATAGACTTACTGACGAAAATTTGAGTAATGAGCTACGAGTAGCAGTTTCTTCAAAGGCAGGTGATATTCCTAAACTTTCCAAAAAAAAAAAAAAAAAAAAAAAAAAAAGCAGTTTCATCCTTCCCACTAAAATACAAAAAATTTTAAATTAATTTTAAAGGTAAGATTTATTTGTTTATTTACCTTTATTATTATCATTATTACTATTATTATGTGTGTGTGTGTGTGTGTGTGTGTATTATTATTATTATTATTATTATTATTATTATTATTATTATTATTATTATTATTATTATTATTATTATTATTATTATTATTATTATTACGTTTAGTTACGCTTTAATAAAAAATAGAATATATATATATATATATATATATATATATATATATATATATATATATATATATATATATATATATATATATATATATATATATATATATATATATATATATATATATATATATATATTCGCCCATTATGGAATACTGTTCCCACATTTGGGGTGGATCCGGTTCCACCCTCCTTTTGGATAGAGTTG
>JABUQX010059455.1:125000-131977 GCA_015478945.1 Trachelipus rathkii | reverse complement strand
AGTCCTGGTTGAAACTTGAGAGTCTCACACAACCTTGACGATACGAATTTAATTTGATTCAGTAAATTGGTAATGGACCCTCATCTGCTTTGGGCTTTGACTTCTTTGACACTTGTAGGCCGCTATGAACCATCTTCGTCATGTTGGTAAATTGAAATAAGGAGGGCTTACTTTAAGCTGGAAAAATTCATTTAGCTAAGTGGGAGGGCAACTTGCCTAATAAACGACAAAGCAAGTCCCCGTTAAAACACGCACCTTAAAATAAAGAGGCCTAAACTGCGATCAATTTGAATGAATGTCGCATAGCTTCTCAAGACGTTGGATGTATGCCGTCCATTTCGTCCCTTGAATTACGACGAACGGGGCCATATTTGGTACCTTAACATTGGTCGATGGGGATACATTGCCTAAATGGACGGACGATTGAGACTGATTGGACAGTCGTATTTTTTTCCCAATTCAAAGTTCCGTGTGCGTTCGGCTTCTTCAGCTTTCCTATCGTCTTCATCTTCTTGAGTTGAGCTTCCTCTCTTTTAAGTTGAGCATTCCTTTCAGCTTCCTCTTCTTAAGTTGAGCATTCCTTTCAGCTTCTTCTCTCTTGAGTTGAGCTTCCTCTTTCTTAAGTTGAGCATTTCTTTCAGCTTCTTCTCTCTTGAGTTGAGCTTTCTCTTTCTTGAGTGAGGCATTCAATTTCAGCTCTTCCATTCAGCCAGTCCTCTCTTCTTTGTAAGGCCTTCTCTCTTCTTAATGAACTCGAGAGAGCTCTTTGCCTTTAGGCCAATTCCCTTTAAGCCATCGCACCAGGATGGTAGTCCCTTTATTAATGTTACGACAAAGAGAGGAAAGATACCGTGAAAAATCAAAGAAAGATGAGTAACTGAATTCAGCAAGTGAAGTGAAGAAATACTCTCAAGCTATATTCCTTCTCGGACAAGGCCACCCAAAAACGTGTCGAGATATTTTATCGACGAGGACACGCGGGTTCAGTATCAATAAATAGTTTGTTGTCTAGGGGTTTGAACTATAATAAATCCTTTAAAACTTTGCTGAATATCAGGTCCCAAACTTCAATAAGAATAATCAAAAGGTTCTGGAAGCTGTGTAGGTTTACAAAACAGTCAAGATAAAAGCAGGAGTTTTACTCATAAATCATATCAAAAGAAATCCCGAACACCAGTTTCAAGAACGATAGTACCGCATGGGCGTCACCCTTCCAAGCAAGGGGGGGCAGCTTAAAATTTTAGAGCTTATATATATATATAATATATATATATATATATTATATATATATATATATATATATATATATATATATATATATATATATATATAGTAATATATATATATATATATATATATATATATATATATATATATAATATATATAATATATATAATATAAAGATATATATATATATATATATATATATATATATATAAGAAGACATAAAACTAGAAATATTTGTATGAATAATTAAATGATTAATATTTAAAAAATATATATTTTATAAAAACAATAGAATATCAAATGCAATATCAATGATGGACAATTCACATATAGAGCAGTTGCAAAATTTGATATTATTAAAAAGTAATTTCCTTGGGTTTAACGAATTTATCAACTACCGTTTGAATAAAATAATCATAATTGTCCAACACAAATTTTCTGTGTACACTCATCATAACCAGTCCGTTTAAACTCTTCGTCTCCATAGTAACTTCGCAGCCAAGTCCTTGACCTTCGCAGAGTTACTGAAAAAGTGTTCTACTGTACTGGTGGTGCATGCTGGGCGAGGAGTATCATCAAAGCCTTTTTCGTCCGACTGGAAGAAAAGTTCAGTCTCTTTAAGACTTGGGAGACAACAAAATCTTTTAGTTCTTCACTACACAGTTTCTTGTCCTTCCAAATTTTTTCTTCTATGGCCTTCTATGTGTAAAAACTATGAAATGAAGCTGGTCTTTCCTTTAACTCATCGATTGTTTTGAGTAGCATGTGGAAAGAATGTAGATATGTCAATGCATAAGCAGGTGTATTTTCAGTAGAAAACCGTAATTCCAAAGAAGAGGCTATATAATCTAGATACGGAGTTATTAAGGATCTTCTCCAAAACTCCGTGGGATTTGTTGCTGGATGGTTGCTGCGGTGCTGCGGTGCTGCTGCCTACCAAAAATCCGTGGTATATTCAGATCAAGTCCAAGTTGCTCGGCGATTTGATTAGCACTTAATAACACTTAATCGGTGATTTTTTCTTCATCTTTCCGATGGCTCCTAACCATTTCCACAATATGTTATGAATGTGCTGCAAGGTTTGAGCGATATCCAAGGTCCTTGCGGATTGGAGAGATTTACAACTGGTCTAACATTGCAGAGTACTTCGCGATCAATATCATAGCCATGATGAATGACGACTTACATGCCGCTGAATGCAACTGAAAAGCGCCTTTTCTTGTGGCCGTATTTCCTTCAATGGAAAGGATTTCTAATGTTTGCATCATTCGTACAAAGTGCTTCTTAAACACTCTGATGCACTTGTGTTGTTCAGACAATCTGGTCTGGCACAGGCTTGGGATGTTTGGCATTAATTTTCTTCTCAAGACCGACTCTCGAAAAAACGTAATAATGTCCTTTATAGTTCCCACAGTATTGCGGATTTCTGGTATTGTGTTCAAATCATTTACTACTGGATTTTGTTTGTGTGAAGAGCAATGAAGAACAATGCTTTTTTATACTTTTTCCGCAATACTTGCTTGGACGCCTCCTTTTGCCAGACATCGTAGAACAACCATCGGAACCCAAGCCCACGCATTTCTCGGATCCAGTTCTTCGGTCGTCACAAAATCGTCAAATGGCTTTCGCAATGGTTTTTTGCGTCAAGCGCTTTAAGTTCTACAAAGCCAATAAATCCTCTTCTCGACTTCATCGAATTTTTGTCGAAATAGCTCAACCCATGGATAATTGTTTCCTTTCGCAGAAATATCAGTGGTTCATCTGCTAGTAAGCTTACGCGGCACACTTCCTTTACCTATTACGATAGCTTTACTTTATAGTAGAACCACATAGAGAAATGATCTCATTCTAAATCTGAACTGATTGGTATGTGACATTTTTCTTCCCCTTTCAAAATGTTTTTCAATGACTGATCTCCGGCATCTTTTCGCAGGCGGCACAAATCTTGCAACAGCTCCCTCATCATGATGCTTACCCAGAAGCGGTAAATCGCGCTTACCAGAAAATGTCCACATGGAATTATTGAGGATAATATTTTTTTTATTTTCTTCTATGATTTTCTTAGAATGCTGGTTAATTTGAATGTCTACCGGCACATCCTTTATGAACAATCTTGCAGCTTCAAAAGCAGTTTTATGCCACTCTGTGTTTGTATGTTCCTTACAAACAACATGAACATCTTTATATTTATTGAATGGTCTTATTATTAAAGAGCCTAGGATCCCTCTGACCGAACTTTAATTTGGTGGAAATAAAATACAAAACTTGAAAAATGCTCCCTTTAGGCGCCTGGAGTATGTCAGCCAAGGTGAAAATGTCTCCAACCATTCATGATTGAATTTCCTCTTTAAGTGGGTAGCATCTTCCAAAAATTATAGTCTTAGGTGGAATCCCAACACTCTTTCAGTAACTGTTTCTTTTTTCTCAGTCCGAAATCATAGATGAATGCCCAACGTATCTACCAATGTCTTTTTCGTGACTGTCATCTGCTGAAACGCTAGCTCCGAAATCTTTGGACCCATATCTTGACTCGTCGAAGTGCCTGGGCCCTGGGTGTGGGTTATTCAACATGCGAAATATGCAAAGTAAGGAGGGTTGCCTCTTGTGTAGTCTTTAGTTGACTTATTGTATCTTCTTTTCAAACCGCTACCTTTCATTTTTAATGTCTATCCTTTTCAAATTTACTGCAACGATAAATAGATATATAGATAATATATAAATATATATATATATATATATAATATATATATATATATATATATATATATATATATATATATATATATATATATATATATATATATATATATATATATATATATATATATATATATATATATATACAGGGTGTCTACAAAGTCTGACCCCAGGTCATGTTTTCGGAAACGGTTGGGTAGATGGAAAATTCGGCGAACACGTATCCCATTATTTATGTGGGGGGAATCTCCCGGCCCCAATAGGATCAAATTCCTATTAAAATTACACTGTGTACTACTGAACTGAACTTTATCTCAATAACTGCTCAAAATGCTCACCATTCACCTCCTGACAATAGAATAAACGATTTTCAAATTCCTGACGCAATTCAACAAGATGGTTGCCCTGCACATTATAACCGCGCTGTGCGTCAGTATCTGGATAACAGATTCCCAGAATTACTACAGCTTGTCGGGAGATACCATCACTTACTTTTCGGCACGTGCGTCAGGAATTTGAAAATCGTTTATTCCATTGTCAGGAGGTGAATGGTGAGCATTTTGAACAGTTATTGAGATAAAGTTCAATTCAGTAGTACGCGGTGTCATTTCAATAGGAATTTGATCCTATTGGAGCCGGGAGATTCCCCCCAAAAAATAATTGGATACGTGTTCGCCGATTTTTCCATCTACCCAACCGTTTCCGAAAACATGACCTGGGGTCAGACTTTGTAGACGCCCTGTATATATATATATATATATATATATATATATATATATATATAATATATATATATATATATATATATATATATATATATATATATATATATATATATATATATATATATATATATATTAATTTCGATAGCTAATATATCAAAATATGCTTCAGGTTCTTTCTTTTATCTACCTTTTTTCCCAAGATTGGGAGGTAAGGTGCGCTACAAGCACTCGGAAAGAAAAGCAGTAGGAGAACATGACAAATTCGAAAAGAAAAGCCAGCCTTACCGCCCCCTCTGTATGCATTAAATTAGTAAGCACTCGTGGCAAATCAGAAAATCCACCTAAGGCTCATGGGACCGCGAACGGATCCACACTATGGTAAGTCGTCAAGTGTAGGGTTCATCCCTGGCCCAGGTAGGCCACAACCCATACCCCCACTTACAACACCCCGCCATTCTCTCCTATCATGCACCTTTCTTTTCGCCTCTTGACCAAACTCACATTTCTCTCATGCAAACATTCCTTTACTTACTCAATCCACTTTTCTTCGTCTCCCAGCCGGTCGGTTCTCGACACACTCGACCACTATACATCCGCTAACCAACTGATATCATTCATACCTTTCGCACATGACAAACCATCTCCAACATACCTTTCATTTATTCTCTCGTTTACCGCCCCTTTCTTCACACCACACAAGCTCTCTAATATGTTCATTCCTCATTTTATCAATTCCTTTCACACCTAGCCAACGCCATAGATTGTCCATAACTGACACATTGGAACTTTAATCTAATACTTCTTATTCCAGACCAAAGTCTCGCTACTATATACATTAACACAAGTAACAACACACCCTCATGCAAGACCCTAGCGCATTTAAGACTTAGTTCCTTTACATTCACACACGATTTATTGCACCAGCCACCTTCTACCATTCACAACTTTCCTACACAACTCTGCATCATTCGTTCCCATTTCATCCCAACACATACCCCAAATATTTAAACTCAGACACTTGTTTCCAGCTGCTCACCATCTAACATAGCTTCACACTGAGGGCTTATGCCTACTGCACAACCATAACCTTTACCTTAATCTACGTTACTTTTCAGGTCCCCATCCTTTTAGATACCGCGCCAAACTCTCTACAATCTTCTCAACTCTCTTCAGATCACTCACAATAAGAAACCAAATCAATCCGCCATATAATAGATAGGGCACCCTCACTCATCTCCATTCTCCAATATTCTAACACCATTTCCTGCCACCCCACCTCGAATTCTTTCAAAACCCCATCCATATACAAATGAATAACCAAGGAGACATAACACAACCGTGTCTCACTTCTACAATTTAATATTAAAACATCACATTTTCAACCATTTATTCTTAACTAATCCTCAGCTATGCCTCATACATACTTTGATTCATTCAGAAAGCCCTACCACCAAAACACCTTAATAATCACTAACAACCTCCATAGAGCTTCCCTATTAACCTTATCATACGCCTGTTGCAAATCCATAAAACCTAAATACAAATTTATTCTTCTTTTTCTCACTCATTTTCTCATCATTGTTTCAGATGTAAAGATTGTGCATACCACACATCCTCTACCAACTTCCTATTTGCACCTTGTTCTTCACCATCAGTCCTTCAGTCACTCGACGCAACTCTTCGACCAAAAATAGCCCAGCATAATATCTTCCTTACAACAACTCAATAAACTTATTTCCCTATAGATTCTACAGGTTCCCCTTATATCCCTTACCCTTATATAAGGCTAACTGTCCTGCTCTCCTCCAATCCTTCAAAGTAATATACCATCCATAAACGCTTTATTACACAACCTTTCCAAATCCAATCATCACCATCTCGCCTCCGTTCTTGATCATTTTACCAGTAATTTCATCATACCTGCAGATTTTAACCATTTTTCAACTTTCTCACTCTACCCATTACCTCTCCTTGCTAATAACCTCATCCCTAAAATACCTATTCCTTCTGGCACCATCAAACCCACACAACATTTACTATCAACCCCTTCATTACTGCCAATGTTTTGCAGATTTTCAAAGTGTTTTTTCCACACTCCCCTCACATCCATTTCATCAGTTTACAAAAGCACCATCCTATTCATTATTCTAAGCAGGTTCCTATTCTCATTCTTTAACCTTTCGCTCTTCCTTCCAGAATAGCTTTCCTATTCCCATTGTAAGTCGCCCATTCATCCGTCCTTCCAACTGTTCAGTTACATCTTGTTTTCTCCTACGTATGCACCTTTTTAGTATTTCTTTTTTCGCTCCTTATATACATTCCAAGCT
>JABUQX010059455.1:105000-122500 GCA_015478945.1 Trachelipus rathkii | reverse complement strand
AAATAAAGTAAATATAATATTTTTAGGATTAGTTTCCAAAGGTATAATCTAGGGTAAAGTTTATCTTTCCCAAACTTCTTTATATATTACAATTTAAAGAGATAACACATTATCATTTATTATCTTTTTCATCAATTTCTCAAATTGCTGATTTTTTTTAAAAACATGTGTTTTAATAGTAGTCATTTGGTAGTAGCTGTTCTTTGCCCAAATACTGAAATTGTACCTATATTTCTACTTATATATATATATTACATAATGTATCTTAAATATAAACACTATTCTATTTTCAGGTTTATATTCTTTATATATTTATATCAATTAATATATTATATATTATATAATAATAATATATATATATATATATATATATATATATCCTCCATTGGGTAAAAGACAGGTTTACTAAATTCCATCTGAGTTTTTGAAAAATTGGAAACCAGGGTCAAATTAAAACTTGACATGCTCCGACACACAGCGCTTGGAATTATGCAAATCAAGTGTAGTTGGAAAAATAGATAAATGGGTTTGTGTTCCATACTTTACCAGTTTAGTATATGTAAGATTGAACATAGTAATTAAGTCTGGGTCAGAGAGATGGACGGAGAAAAGATGAAACTGTCTGAAATACTAGTGGCAGGAACTCTCCTAAAGGAAGAAGGTACATAACTGGAAAATTCAAAAGAACAATGTAATATCAATAGAATAAGGAAAGCGTTAAAACAGTTTGACCGCTAAAAAGATTGGAGAGAGTTAGTTAAAGTAGGAGAGTTAAGGAGTCGACAATTCCTACCTAGACTATACTTTATCAAGGAGAGCAATATGTGTGAAACCCCAGATATGTGATTCATACTTTATACAAGGGCGAGTAGCATCCCATATGCAAAGATAGCAACTGGGGTAGTGAGTAGTAGTTCCGAAGGATCCTTGGAATACCCACTTTTCTAGAAACTTGTTAGGATAAAGAAAATGTGATCTTTCTAAGAAAGATCACGAGAAAAGAAAATATCAAGAATATTAAGAATAGAAGAAGATTAGAGTTGTGTTTTCAAAGAAGATACTATAGTTATTTGGAAAGTTATGTCAAGTAGATAGACGAAGAAGCTGATTTATTGCGGCTTTGAAAACAACCATGTTTTCTTTAATACAACTATAAGTACGAGAAAGATCAAAGGCTTGTTGCTTCAAGGCTACCCTTTTATCATCATATATTTTTTGTTCAACGAGTCGTCTTTCAAATTGGAAGAAGTAATGATAAGTGTGGGAGTTAGAGTGGAGAGGGGAAACAGTAACAAATAGATAATTGATGCAAAATAGAAAAAAAAGAGTTGAGATAGAAAAAATCTGAGGAACACCACTATGGATAGATTTAAAGAATAAATGGCTGATATCAACAATAGAACGACTGGAACGGAAGAAATTAAAGCTTTGTGTCAGAGTTTATCGAAAGCCTTCGATATGAAAAAGATTCACCGAAATGGGGAATAGCAGAGGACCAAGAATTGAAGAAAAAGGAAAGAAGATCCCCAGTCGAGCGGTCCTTACAGAAGCCATATTGGCAATCAAAGATGAGCTTAGAATATATCAGGTGTTATAAATTCTTGTAAGAGCAACAGAGCCAGAAGCACAAGTTTTGAGGAATCACTGGAGGTACTAATTTCACCACTGATTCCCGTTCTTAGTTTTTAAACTCAGAGAGTGCAGGTAATAACATTTAATGAGATGAAAGGAGAAGAGAAGAGAGTAAGCTATGAAACCATCTCGAGTAGAATTAGAGGAAAAGTTTAAGTAAACGGTTCAACTTTAATAGAAGCTAAGAGAAATATTACCGAAAAAGATACAAGATGAGGGAAAGAGAATGAAACAAATTTGAAATTGGAAATGTCAAAGAGTGTTAGACAAAGTACCCAGAAAGATTGTAACGTTTTCTAAGAGGAAAAGTTTTTAGGGTCTCGAATAGCTGATTTTTTTCCATTCAGGGATGAAATATGTAAAAACCGAGTTCTGGATTAGAAGAAAAAACACGAGTTTCTGGATTAGAAGGCAACGATAATTTCTGATAAACCAATATTTCTCAGTTTTAGTTCAAGGGATAGAGATTGGAATATATATATATATATATATATATATATATAATATAATATAAGATATATATATATATATATATTATATATATATATATATATATATATATATATATATATATATATATAGTAATATATATATATATATATATATATATATAGTAGTGATGCCGGGAGTTCGTCGACGACAAAGGTACGGAGCGCTGATGGTCCTTATTACGTCGAAGATTCGATTCCGAGGAATCGAATCTGAGTCGGAAAAGCGATTCCTGTAGAATCGTTTTTTTACTCCAACTCCAACTCCGGCTCCGACTCCGACTCCGATTCCGACTCCGACTCCGACTCCGACCTGTTAAAAATTACCGACTCCGACTACGGTTTCGATTCCACCCGCAAAGGCGACTCCTGTTCCGTCCCATTCCGCCTCCGACTCCGACTCCCTATATATATAATAGTAAATATATATATATATATATATATAATATATATATATATATATTATATAGTATATATATATATATATTATATATATATATATATATATATATATTATATATATATAATATATATATATATATATTATATATATATAGGTGAAATGATTTTTTAGGCTCCGGCTCCGGCTCAGCCTATGGCTCCGATATATATTTACATAGGTTAGAGTTATCGTATCGGGTTAAAATTTGGAGGGGGGTTAGATGATGAGGTAACGCTCGTCGTAGACGCGGTTACGTCCCCCTTAAAAAATCGAAGTGTTCGTAATTGGCTGAAATTTGGTGAGAGGATTCAGATTTGAATTTCTAGAAAGAGTTGATATGGTGAACTAAGGACGTTCGCTCCGCAACCGGTGCTTGGAGCCCACTGGGGTGCCAGAAGTTAATAAAAGGTCGTATTAAACAAACATGTTGGTGTCCTTTAAGGGTTATCGAGACCGTAGAGCTCGAATATGAGGGTTATAAGACCGTATAGGGTGCCTAGGACCCCCCATTAGGGGGGTCCCGTCTGAAAAAAAAAGCACAGAGTGCAAAACAGAGGTCGAAGGAGGAATGAAGAAGGAGAAGGAAAAATAAGAAGGGAAAGAAATGAAGAAGGAGTCTGAGCTCAGAGGATAGGGTTGACAGCTGCACCGGGCTGGCTCGGTGCGGTGGCCGAGTTTTAAAATATTTGTGAAATGAATACAATATTGGTGTCTTTATATATGTTATTTGGTGTCGTTAGATTTCGAAAATAATGGTTTCAGAGCCCCCACCATCAATAAAAAAATAAAAAAATAACTAAATAATAAAAATTTCGTATTCTTTTTGTTTATAACTTACAAACTTTTACGTTTTTACATACCCTAAAACAGTAAATCAGTAAATCAAACCATCGAATCCAACCACCCTCCTATCCAATCGTGATCTATTTATCTATTGATCTATTGATCTATTAATCTATTGATCTATTGATTCAAGTCAAATTTTTACTAAAATTATCATGTTTTACAAAAGCAACAAATCAGTAAATCAGTAAATTTAACCACCCATCCTACCCCCCCTGTCCAATCGGATCTAATTGATCTATTGAATCTATTGATTCTATTGATTCAAGTCAAATTTTTATTACTAAAATTTATCATGTTTTAGCATACCACTAAATCAGTTAAATCAGTAAATCAAACCACCATCCAACCACCCTCCTGTCCAATCGTGATCTATTGGACTATTGATCTATTGATCTATTGGATTCAAGTCAAATTTTTTACCAAAAAATTATCATGTTTACATACCCTAAATCATAAATCAGTAAATCAACCACCATCCGTCCACCCTCCTGTCCTTCCTTGATCTATTGATCTATTGATCTATCGATTCAAGTCACATTTCGAGTATCATTTTTGGATAAACATAACATAAAATCAAGTTCTTTATCAAAGATCAACTGAGTATACTCTAACAATAACACAGTTTTCACATATTAATAAAGCTTAACTTAGCATCATCCTGCACTATGAATATAATACACAATGACAAACCTGACCACACCTTAAACATGATAAAACGTTAACGTTACAAAGTTCAACTTAACACAGAAGTAAAGGTAACTAACATAAGCCTACACAAAACGTAATTTATTCACACTTATTGTCAAGCATATCTCTAACATAACATATGTCAATTTACATTAACATGTAATATTGTAACTAAAATTTTATCACAAATTGGTTAATTATCATACTGAGCAGCGAAAGTATGCTAACGTAACAAAGTTTTTCCAACATCAACATAAAGCTAACATATCGTTTACATGACCACAAGAAAATAATGTACCAAAGACAAACCTAACACAACTTACACACGAACAAACTGTTAAGATTAACAAAGTTCCACACTTACCCAGTAAAGTAACTAGCATGGTATGCAAAACGTACCTATTCTTACTTTTTCAGCATATCTCCTTAACTATTAACGTTAATCCTTACACTGGCACTGTAACTTTTACTAAAATTTATCACAAACATTGGCTTAATTAATACTGATCATATGAAATACTCTAGTAATAAAGTTTCGCACATCAATAAACTAAACATGCAGCGTAACATGAACTTAAGAAAATATGTACAAAGGCAAACTACAGAAACTTACAACAACGAATAAACTGTTAACATTAATCAAAGTTCCACACTTAACACCAAGTAAAGTACATAACCATTGCCAGCAAAGCGTAAACCTATTCTACTTTTTCAAGTCATACACTCTAACATATTAACGTTAATCTTACACTGACACAGTAACATTTACCAAAAATTTATCATAACTTTGGCCGATTATCATACTGATCAACGAATATACCCTAACGTAAAGATTTCACATCAATAAAAGCTAACATAGCGTAACAATGAACTAAGAAAATAATGTACAAAGACAAACCTAACACAACTTACAACACGAATAAACTGTTAACATTAACAAGTTCCACACTTAAAACCAGTAAAGTAACTAGCATGGTATGCAAAATAACTTATTCTTACTTTTTTCAAGCATTTCTCTAACAATATATTAACGTTAATCTTACAAATACACAGTAACATTTAGCAAAAAGTGTATCATAACCTTGTCGAATTATCATACAGACCAACGACTGTAAGCTAACGTAACAGTTTTTACATTATCATAGTATTATTTAACAAAAAATCATCATAACTTTACCTAAATATCATAATCCCAGCAAATAGTTGCAAACATAACAAACTTTTATCCAAACATAACATAAAAATAACAAAAGTTTTATCCAAACATAACATAAAAATAGTTTCTTTGAATAAAATATCATAGTAAAGTGTATAGTTACCGAATTTAAAGCTGTAAAATCAGTAAATCAGTAAACCAGTAAACCAACCATCCCCTCCCCGCCCCTCCCTTGGTTTTGGGTCCTCAGCCGCGAAGGCTGAGGCCTTACCCCTCTTCGGAGGGGTAATGCCGCTTACACCCCCTTTCGGGTGATCCCCCTCTCAGGATTCACACCCTTTCAAGGGCCGCAATCCGCATGGGTTTACTCTCGGAGTTGTAACTGTGTAACATTTGATTATAATTCATTAATGAAAGCTGTTTTTCGTACATTAAATATTTTATTTTAAATAATTACTCCGACTTGTGAATTAAACTGATTTGTTAGAGAAATGATAGTTTCGTAAGATATTACTGTGTTAACTGACGATGATGTGTGAGAAACGTGAGCCTAGGTTAAGATTTTGTGAGTAATGTTAGGTTTTACCCGAGAATTTTGCTAATGTCTATGTTTATTCATAGTTCAACTGTTGTTATACTCGAGACGAGTGACACTTTGATGAAGATAGTGTCAATTCATAGTTCAAGATGCTGGTATCTTTGATAGATTGGTCACTTTTTTTAAGGGATTTTTGTTCAGTTTCGTATAGGTATTTGCTGATAAGTGCGGAACAAGTGGGAACATATCGGTATTGTAATGACCTGTTAGCTACTTACCTTGATAATCAGTAGGGAATTTTTTCAGGATGTTAGCTGAATATTCATATACGCTAGGAATGTTAGGTTTGCATTTGTACATTATATCTTAGTTAGGGTTATGATATGGTAGCTTTTATTTGATGCTAAAACTTTGTTGCGCGAGCATATATTCGTAGGTTGGCTGGTATATAAAGAACTTATTTTTATGTTTGGGTTTATCCAAAATGTACTCGAATATGACTTGGATCAATAGTTCAATTAGATTTCGTAGGCGGAAAATTTTTGGGGGTTTTGGGGGGGTTTTTTAAAAGGGACCTGCGGGATGGATGGTTGATTTACTGATTTACTCATTTACTGCTTTTAAAATCAGTAAACTATATCGCGCTTTACTGTGATATTTTTATTCAAGAACTTATTTTTATGTTATGTCAGGATAAAATTTGTTATTTTTATGTTATGTTGGTTAAACTTTGTTGTCTTTGCAAATTATTCGTTGGGGAATAATGATATTTAGACGATGTTATGAAGAATTTTTGTTAAAATATTACGAAGTTGATGTAAAAAATATTATCGGTGCGTTAGCATTATATTCGTTGTCAGTATGATGATTAGACAGGGTATGCTAAATTTTGTTAAATATTACGATGTTAATGTAAAACTAACATTGATATGTTAGAGATATGCTTGAAAAAAAAGGGGAATAGGTTACGTCTTGTACGAAGTGTTAGGTACTTTACAGTTGTTAAGTGCGGAAGTTTGTTAATGTTAGTAGTTATTCGTACGTATGGTGTGTTAGGTTTGTCGTTGTACATTATATTCTTAGTTCAGGTTATGTTATGTTAGCTTTATTAATGTAAAAACTTTGTTACGTTAGCATATATTCGAAGGTTAGTATATAAAAAACTTATTTTTGTGTTATGTTTTTTCAGTCGAAATGATACTCGAAATATGAATGGAATCAATAGATCAATAGATAAAAGTCATGGTGGGAGGGGTTGGGAGGGGTTGATGGTTTGATTTTACTGATTTACTAATTTTCTGGCATGAAATCTGTAACTATTAAACAAAATTTACTATGAATTATTTTTTCAAAGACCTTATTTTTATTTAGTATTTGATAAAACTTTGTTTTAGTTTTACAGTTATTCGTTTAGCCTGGTATGTAACTTAGAACGTGGGTTTATCGAATAAATTTTTGTTAAATATTACTTGTGTCAATGTAAAATTAAAATGTTATGTTAGAGATTTGCTTGAAAAAGTATGAGTAGGTTACGTTTTGTATGCAATGCTAGTTAGACTTTACTGGTGTTAAGTGTGGAACATTTTGTTAATGTTAATGTTTATTAGTGCGTAAAGTTTGTGCTAGTTTGGTCGTTGTACATTATTTTTTTTAGTTCATATGAATGGCTCATGTTTTAGCTTTATTAATGTGAAAACATTGTGATGTTAGCATATATTCGCTGGTTAGAATATAAAGAACTCATTTTTGTGTATGTTTATCCGAAATGTACTCGATATGTGACGACGTAATTCAATAGTGTTAATGTAAAATTAACAATGATATGTTAGAGATATGCTTGAAAAAGTGTGATAGGTCACGTTTTGTACGCTGTGTTAGGTAGTTTTAGTGTTGTTAAGTATGGAACCTTTGTTAAATGTTAGTAGTTTATCGTGCGTAAGGTGGGTGTTCGGGTTTTGTCATTAGTGCATTACTATTCTTAGTTCTGGTAGTGCTATGTTAAGCTTTAATTAATGTGAAACACAATGTTACGTTAGCAATCTATTCGTTGTTTAGTATATAAACGAAATTATTTTTTGGTACTATGTTTTTATCGCGAATGGTACTCTCGATATGTGACCTGAATCATTAGATCGAAAGATCAAAAGGTCATGGGACGGGATGGGTAGGGAGGGGCGGGGAGGGGAGGGGACGGTTGGTTTGTTTACTGATTACTGTTTACAGCTTTAAACATTCGTTAACTATTACATTTTACTATGATATTTTTATTTCAAAGAACTTATTTTTATGTTATGTTGGATAAAACTTTGTTATTTTTATGTTATGTTTTGGATAAAACTTTGTTTATGTTTGCAACTATTTGCTGGGGATATGATATTTAGGTAAGGCTATGAATGAATTTTTTGTTAAAATATTACTATGATAATGTAAAAACTTTATTAGTTAGCCTATAGTCGTTGGTCTGTATGATAAATAGGTACAAGGTTATGATGCATTTTTTGCTAATGTTACTGTGTCAGTGTCAAAATTAACGTTAATATGTTTAGAGATATGCTTGAAAAGTAAGGAATAGGTTACGTTTTGCAATACCATGCTAGTTACTTTACTGGTGTTAAGTGTGGAACTTTGTTAATGTTAGCAGTTTATTCGTGTGTAAGTTGTTTGTGTTAGGTTTGTCTTTGTACATTATTTTCTTTAGTTCATGTTAACGCTATGTTAGATTTTATTTGATGTTTTGAAACTTTATTTACGTTAGAGTATATTCGTTTATCAGTATGATAATACACAAGATTGTGATAATTTTTTGGTAAATGTTTACTGTGTCAGTTGTAAGATTATACGTTAATATGTTTACGGTTTATGCTTGAAAAAGTAGGAATAGTTACGTTTTGCATACCATGATAGTTGCTTTTACTGGTGTTTAAGTGTGGAACTTTGTTTAATGTTAACAGTTTATATTCGTGTGTAAGTTTGTGTTAGGTTTGTCTTTTGTACATTATTTTTCTTAGTTTCATGTTACGCTATGTTAGATTTATTGATGTTGAAACTTTATTACGTTAGAGTATATTCGTTGATCAGTTTGATAATCGGTCAAGGTTATGAATAAATTTTTGCTAAATGTTACTGTGTCCAGTGTAAGATTAACGTTAATATGTAGAGTTATGCTTGAAAAAGTAAAAATAATAGGTTACGCTTTGCTGGCAATGTTAGTTACTTTACTGGTGTAAGTGTGGAACTTTGTTAATTGTTAACAGTTTATTCGTGTGTAAGTTCTTTTAGGTTTGTCTTTGTACATTATTTTCTAGTTCTGTGTACGCTGATGTTAGTTTTTTATTGATGTGGAACTTTATTAACCGTTAGAAGTATAATCCATTGATCAGTCATAATTAACAAATGTTGTGATAAAATTTTAGTTAAATATTACAGTGCCAGTTGTAAGATTACCGTTAATATTTAGAGATATGCTTGAAAAAAGTAAGAATAGGTTATGTTTTGTATGCCCTGCTAGTTACTTTACTGGTGTAAATGTGGAACTTTGTTAATGTTTAACAGTTCTATTCATGTGTAAGTTGTGTTAGGTTTGTCTTTGTACATTATTTTCTTAGTTCATGTAACGATATGTTAGCTTTATTGATGTGGAAACTTTGTTACGTTAGCATACTTTCGCTGCTCATGTATGATAATTAACCAATGTTGTGCTAATTTTAGTTAATATTACATGCTTAATGGTAAATTGAACATTGTTATGTTAGGATTATGCTTGACAAAGTGTGAATAAGTTACGTTGTTTTTTGTAACTGCTATGTTAGTTACTTTACTCTTGTTAAGTGTGGAAGCTTTGTTAACGATCACAGTTTTATTATGTTTAAGGGCGTGTCAGGTTGTCATTGTGTATTATATTCATAGTTCAGATGATGCTAAGTAAGCTTTATTAATGTGAAAACTTTGTTACGTTAGAGTATACTCATTGATCTTTGTATAAAGAACTTGATTTTATGTTATGTTTATCCAAAAATGATACTCGAAATGTGACTTGAATCGATAGATCAATAGATCAATAGATCAAGGATGGACAGGAGGGTGACGGGATGGTGGTTTGATTTACTGATTTACTGATTTAGGGTATGTAAAACATGATAATTTTAGTAAAAAATTTGACTTGAATCAATAGATCAATAGATCAATAGATCAATAGATCACGATTGGACAGGAGGGTGGTTGGATGGTGGTTTGATTTACTGATTTACTGCTTTAGGGTATGTAAAATGTGTAATTTTTTAAAATAAAAAAATTGACTTGAAATCAATAGATCAAATAGATCAATAGATCAATAGATCAATAGATCAAACTAGATCACGTTGGACAGGAGGAGTGTGGATGGGTGTTTGATTTTCACTGATTTACGATTTAGGGTAAATGTAAAACCAATGTTAATTTAGGTAAAAATTTGACTTGAATCAATAGATCAATAGATCAATAGATCAATAGATCAATCAATAGATCACGGTTGGACAGGAGGGTGGTTGGATGGTGGTTTGATTTACTGATTTACTGCTTTTAAGGTAATGTAAAACATGATATTTTAGTAAAAAATTTGAACTTGAATCAATAGATCAATAGATTAATAGATCAATAGAACCAATAGATCACGATTGGATAGGAGGGTGGGATGAATGGTTTGATTTACTGATTTACTGATTTAGGGTATGTAAACGTTACAATTTTAGTTTATAAACAAAAAGATAAGAAATTTTATTTATTTTATTATTTATTTATTTATTTTTTATTTATTATTTATTTTTCTGAAGGTTCTGAAACGATTATTTTCGAAATCTAGCAGACTCCAATAACATATAAAAAGACACCAATATTGTATCATTACACAAAATATTTAATAACTCGGCACCGCACCGGAGCCAGCACCGGTGCAGCTGTCAACTCCTACTTTTTTTAGTCAGGACCCCTCCTTCATTCTTTCCCTCCTTAATTTTTCCTTCATCCTTCTTCATTCTCTCTTCGACCTCTGTTTTGCACTCTGTGCTCTTTTTTCAATCGGGACCCCCCTAATGGGGGGTCCTAGGCACCGCTATACGGTCTTATAACCCTCATATTCGGAGCTTCTACGGTTCTCGATAACCTTTAAGGACCACCAACATGTTGTATACGAACTTTTTTTACTCGGCACCGCGTGGCTCCCAGCAACCGGTGCGGAGCCAACTCCTTAGATTACCATATCAACTCTTTATAGAAATTCAACTCTGAATCCATTCACCAACATTTCCAGCCAATTACGAAACACTTCGATTTTTAAGGGGGTTGGGGTCCCCCTTCGGGGACCCAGGGGACGAACCAGAGCGTCCTACGACGAGGTACCTTCATCATCTAACCCCCTCCAAATTTTAACACGATAACATACTCTAACCTATGTAAATATATATCGGAGCCATAGGCTGAGCCGGAGCGGAGCCTAACAAATCATTTCACTACATATATATATATATTATATATATATATACTATATATTAATATATATATATATATATATATATATATATATATAATAGATAGTACAGGGAGTCGGAGTCGGAGGCGGAATGGGACGGAACAGGAGTCGCCTTTGCGGGTGGAATCGAAACCGGAGTCGGAGTCGGAGTCGGAGTCGGAGTCGGAGTCGGAGTCGGAGTCGGAGTCTTAGTCCTGAGCCGGAGCCGGATCGGAGTGCGTAAAAAACGATTCCTTACAGGAATCGTTTTCCGATCAGATTCCGAAGGAAATCGAATCTTCGACGTAATAAATACATAATAATAATAATATAATAATAATAATAATAATAATAATATGTGTGTATGGTGTGTGTGTGGTGTGTGTGTGCGCGCGCGAGCGCCCGCGTGTGTAGATGTTACATGACAAATCAATTATCTTCTTACTAAAAACACGTGTCCTTATCAGCTAACGCTGATAAGGACACTCAGCGCTCCGTGACCTTGCTATCGCTGAACTCTTACCATCACTACTATATATATATATATATATATATATAAGGGGCATCTCAATGAAGGTATATTTATAGTATATATATATAATATATTATATATATATATATATATATATAATACTATATATATATATATATAATAATTGAAAATAAACCCAAATATTTCTTTTGAGAAAAAGTGAAAAAATGTCTCGCTTTAAAATTAAATTATTTGTTTATTGAGTGGGCTTAATATAAATATTTTGGCTCAAAAATTTATAAAAACATTAATATAAATGATGTAAATACTTATACAATAATAAAAAATAAAAAAAATATTGGATTTTAAAGGTAAAAAAATCAAAAATAAAAAAAAAATAAACATGATTTTTAAACGAAAAAAAACTTCTTTTTTATTTTTTTTTTTTAACAAAGGTTGTTATATTCATCTTCTGTTCGGGAAAAGTGACTTTCTTGCCATTATTAACGCGGCCGAGATAAAAACAATAAATAAATCTATAAGTGAAAATATATTAAAACAAAATTATTGTTTCGTCATAAAGTAGGATCAAGATCTGATCATGATATAAGATTTTTGACACTTTTTGAAAGTTCTGTGAAATTATTCAATTTGAACCAATCTTTATTTTTTAACAACTTTCTCTGTTTTTATACCCAGTATCTGGTTTTAAGCGAATTTCTTATTTTATTCACCAACTCTTTAATAATCGTTTGGCAAATTTCCTCCTATTGTTGCCTTTAATAAATTGTTTCAAAATTGTTTAAATTTCTCATTTGGCTAATCGAATTCTATAACTGGGTTAATTATGATCTTCTGTTGAATATTTAGACCGCTCTAATATTATTCGAGATACCTCGCTCTATGTCTACACTAATTCATCTTCCCTCGATGTTTGTAATCAATAATGGAGATCTTCTTTGGGACTAGCCAGGACAGGAAAATGGTTCGACAGGAAAAATCGTCAACACAACATCAAAAAAAAATTCTTGTACAGTCCGCCGCAGTGTTGGGATAGGTTAGGTTAGGTTAGGTTAAGTTAGGTTAGGTTAGGTTAAGTTAGGGTAGGTTAGGTTAGTTAGGTAGGTTAGGTTAGGTTAGGTTAGGTTAGGTTAGGTTAGGTTAGGTTAGGTTTAGGTTAGTTAGGGTTAGGTTAGGTTAGGTTATTAGTTTAGGGTTTTAGGTTAAGTTAGGGTAGGTTAGGTTAGGTTAGGTTAGGTTAGGTTAAGTTAGGTTAAGTTTTGTTGGATTCGTTAGAGAGACTCTAAATAACCAGATATTTGAAATCCAGTGATACTTCGTTACTCTTTATCCTAACAACCCGATAAAAGATTTCGGTTTCTGTTATTTTCAAATATTTTTCTATAGTCAACTTTTAATCTTCATATAAAAAAGTTTAAATTTTATTCACTAACAAAGTTACTGTTTGGCAATATATTAATCCTATGTTAAAATAAATTTTCAGTACAACGGCATAACATTAATTTTACTTTAATTATTTATTTATTTATACACAGAATGCTCAGCTTCTGGTCTTCCTTCCTTGGATGTGGGATTTTTTCCTCTCTGATCCAGCGTCGTCGGGGCCGATTTCCTAGCAAGACGAAGAATTCTTACATAACGTGGGTTCGAAAACTTGCAACGTTAATAGGTATTACAACTTGGTCATTTAATTACACCAAAGCAATTCACCTTAGAGCGCGATAATGAATATTAACTTTAACAAAATGAAGATACAGCTTTAAAAGAAATGTTTTTAATTAACATTAGTTGATATTAACCTTCATATTTTCAAAAGACGCAAACTTTGTAAAGTTTTTCATATTTTATGATATAATCTCCTGCATAGTATATGTATTTAAATTAATATATCAAATGTGGGAGGTGTCTGTAAATGTAAATTTAATGCTAGTCGTATGGTACAGTAACGGGCCACGACCCCTAAAATCCAATAATTTTGGAACGATACTGCACCGCTCCTGAACTCACACGAGGTAGAACATGCTTTCGGAACGATACAAAGTTTCCGTTTACCCCCCCCCCCCCTCGATTCTTGCTCACTATAAAAATTCCCTGCTAGAGCACATAGTTCAATGAGAGGAGGGAACCATTATTTTAGTAGTTTTTTCTATATATATATATATAGTATATATATATTATTATATGATATATATATATATATATATATTATAATATAGTATATAATATAATAATATATATATATATATATATATATAATATAAATAATATATAAATTATAATATTAAATATATAAATAAATAGTAATATATAAATAGTATATATATATATATATATATATATATATATAATATATATTAATATATATATATAAATATATATAGTATATATATAATATATATATATATATATATATTAATATATATATATATATATATAATATCTATTATATATATAGTTAAAGTTAGGAAATAAGATTCTTTCGATTATATTTGTTAATTCCTTCATTTCCTACTCTAGTGATTTTACACCTATGAACTTAGTGTTTTCTGAAATAAAATCGGTAAATGCAGTTTCCTACTGGAAAGGTACAGAGAAGCGTATATCCGCAGAGAATGTTATACTTGGTTTACATGCATCTGCAACTACCCGACAAGGATATTGATTCGATATTGATTCGTGGGCTCCGACCTGTCAGACAGCGGCCTTAGCCAAAATTGCTTCAGAACATTTTCCCTCGATATTTCTTAAAACTTATAGACAAAACAGTTCAAACTCTACAATTTTATAGTTTACCAGTGATTTGATTCTTGGCAAGTTAAGGTGTGTTAAGAATTGGTGGTTTTCTAGAATATATGCTTATCTTTTAATGGATTACTGTTCATGCTATAACTCATTTATTAAAACAAAAAAGTAATTTGGCAATGAATTAAAAAGAAGTTCAATACATAAAATATGAAACTGAAAGGAATGAACTGTCTTTTTTTATAATTATTTATTAACTCTTATAATGAATAAATAATAAGTTATAGTAAAGAGCAGATTTTGTTGAATTTCTTTATATATATATATATATTATATAATATATATATATATATATAATATATATATATATATATATATATATATATATATATATATTATATTATATATATATATAGGTATATAATTTATATTATAGTATATAAATATATATATATATATTATATATATACTATATATATATATATATATATATATATATAGTATATATATATATATATTAGTGATATGTATATATATATATATATATATTAATATAATATATATATATATATATATATATATATATATATATATACTATATATATTATATATATATATATATAATTTATATATATATATATATATATATATATATATATATATATATATATATAATATATATTATATATATATATATATATATATATATAATTGACTCTAGGTCATTATAGTCATCACAAAATTCTCATTTTACGTGATACACGATAATATTCGATTTATCTAGATGTTTAAGAACGTTACTTCGTCTTCTCTCTCTCTCTCTCTCCTTCTCTCTTCTCGTCTCTCTCTCTCTCTCTCTCTCTCTCTCTCTCATCTCTCTCTCTCTCTCTCTCTCATTTCTCTTCTCTCTGATTCATCTCATTTATCACCCTCTTTAATTTCTTTCATTTGCTTAACAAACATCTTGTTTCGCGATATCTCACATTTGATAAATACCAACCTAAAGCAGATAAGAGACAAGACAATCTTCAGACCGAAAAATCCCCCAAGATGATCTTTCTTATCAGGAAAATGTTGACAATTATTCATCCGTGTAAGTCACCACTTCAGTATATCAAGATACACACTATTTAAACTATTGTGCTAAAATCATATCTATATCTTTGTTTTTCTCAAACAACGCATATCACCCATCCTTTATTAGGAGGGTTGTGGAGTCGGAGTCGGAGTCGCGGAGTCGGGGAGTCAGGTAATTTTGAAGAGAGTGGAGTCGGAGTCGAGTCGGAGTCGGGTCGGAGTCGAAGTGGAGTCGTAATTTTGAAGAGGGTGGAGTCGGAGTTGGAGTCGGTAATTGTAAGGAGGTCGGAGTCGGAGTCGGTAACTTTCAAGATAGTAGAGTTGGAGTCAGAAAATTTTGAACTGACAAAGTTATGAATTGTGACTCTGTGAGTGACTTCAATCACTTCATACAAGTTCACTGTCTTGCGACTATACTTCCACATCACAAAATGCAATTGCAAAGTTCGAAGTTTTTAACTTCCCCTTATGTTCAATTTTGATACATTTCTATCATAAATTCAACCTCAACCTTATACTATCATTTTAATATGTCTGAGAAATAAAAGCTCCAAGGTACGAAAAAAATTTCTCTCATTGAACAATGATATTCTAGTAGCTGCTGTTGATATTAATTCTATCTACAGGTAAGAAGAAAAGGATACATCTGAACATATTGTAAGTGATGAAACTACAACTATCCAAATTACTACCTTACTCAAGTTTTTTCAGAAAGCTCAGAAATGAGTAATGAAACTCTAGAATATTGAAGAAGCTTAGTCAAAGAGTCAACTGGTCCTAGAAAAGGTCAAGGTCCTTCCCAATCCTTTACACAATATTCCATAACTTTGAACAAAATTTCTTTGCTGCACTGAAGACAGTTTGAAAAATTGATATACTTCGAAGCTTAATTAAAAGAGGCATCGAAAAGTATCCAGAGCTTGTGCAAAGAAGCTGCAGATTGCGTTACTGCTCTACCTCCAACACAAGTTTAGCGTTGAACGGCTTTTTCTGCTCTATCGCATATAAAATTAAACTAAGAGAAAACATGAAGAGGACCTGGCAGATGCTCTCTATTTTTATGAACTAATTTCATTTCGATGAGTAGATTTACACTAGATGTAAGTTCATGTAACTAAGTAATGTAGCAGCAGTTTAATATATATATAGTTATATATATAGTATATATACTTTCCTAGTATAAACTATTGAAGACACATAATGCATAGATATAAATATTTGTCTATAGTATATATATAATATATATATAATATATATATTATATATATATATATTATATATATATATATATATTTATATATATTATAATATATATATATAGAATATAATATATATTGTTATATATATATATATATATATATATATAATAATTATATTATATATATATTATATATATATAATTATATATAGTATATATATATATATATATATATATATGATATTATATATATATATATATATTATATATATATATATATATATATTATATATATAATATTAAAAATATATTTTTATATATAGTGTCATTAATATATAAAAAAATTTTTTTTAATTTAATATATTCAGATATTTTTTATATTATTGTATATATTTTATATAGTATAATTTAATATATATATATAATTTATATATATTATAAATATATATATATATATATATATAAGGCCGTAGACAGGGGGGTCAGGGGGTTTAACCCCCGAAATTATTTAAGTTTTCAAATTTTTTGAATGGCTTAAGTCTCTTAATTATAATTTTTAATAATAATAAAAATACTAGCTAATCAAAGCAAATTAAGAGTATATATTTTATTAATAGAAATGAGGAAACATTTGTAGTTGGTGAAGATTTCTTAATTTAATTAAATGGGCTGGGTCCAATTATTGCTTCGGGCTGAGCCCAATTTCCCCCCCCCCTCCT
>JABUQX010059455.1:90000-92500 GCA_015478945.1 Trachelipus rathkii | reverse complement strand
CATACCTCTCAACGCCAACATCATCTCCTCCTCCGTGATCGACCACTCCTCCTCTCCCCTAGGCCCCATCAAATCAGGCTCTCGCAGTCTCTCCTCCGCTAAGCCCTCCACATTGTACAAATCCTCGAAGAATCTCCTCCACCTCTCGTCAATCTCCCTTTGGTTTACTATTAGGACTCCATTTTCGTCCTTTATAGCTCGTGCCATTGGTGTTGAGCTTTTCCTGTAATTCTTTGCTATATTAAAAACCAGCTTTCTTACGCCTGTCACATCTTCTTCCAACTCGTTTCCGATTTTTTCCCAGGTGGTTTCCTTTTCCATCCTTTTCACTCTATCAGACTCTCGCCGAGCCTCTACATATTCTCTTCTCTCCAACTCACCTCTCGTTTTTATCCGTTTCTTAAAATACTTGTACAGCAGTTTTAACACGTTCCGTCCACCATGGTGTTTTCTTCTTTTTTGTTCCTCCCACCATTTTTATTCCCATCGTCTCTTCTGCGCTCTTTAGCACCGCTCCCTTAAAGGTGTTCCAGCACTCCTCAACACTTTGTCCCTCCTCTTCTGCTGTCATATTGTTTCTTATTTGCCGCTGATAGTTCTCTCTACATCCTGCCTCTTTGATCTTTTCTATTTGCACTCTCTTTCTCATCTTTCTTGGATGCAAAGTAGGTTTCTTTAATATCATCTTCCCCAACACCATACGATGGTCTGCATCTCCAGACACGGATGGTACACTCTTTACATCTCTAAACATCTCCTTTTTATTAGTCAGTATCAGGTCTATCATGGATTTCTCCACATAGTCAACCCTTTCTCTGCTCCATCTATACCATGTCCACTTATGACTTTCTCTATGTTTATAACAGGTGTTCATAACCGTCAATCCATTCTGCAAGCAGAAATCTATCACTCTCTCTCCAGCTCTATTTCTTTCGCCAACGCTGAAGGCTCCTATGACACTCTCCACACCTCTTCTCTGTGTTCCAACATGTCCATTCAAATCTCCCATTATCACTATTCTTTCCGCATATGGCGACCTATTTTTAATTTCCTGCAGTTTCCGATAAAACTCTTCCTTCTCAGCTTCAGTTCTTCCCTGTTGCGGTGCATATACCTGTATAACACTAATACCCATGTGTTCCATTTTGATCGAAAACATCATCATTCTTTCATCCCCATAGTCCACACTTTCTACTCTCTGCGCCATTTCTTCAGTCAAAATTACTCCTACTCCATGTCTGTGCACCTCCCCACCACTGTACATCAATTGATAGTTGTTATGTATTGTTTTGCTACCACTTCCCATGAGTCTGGTCTCACAGACTCCCAAAATATCCAACTTCCTTTCCAGCATCAGCTCCACCATCTCCTCCTCCTTACCCCTAAGGGTTCCAACATTCAGGGTAGCCACTCTAAGGCTCCTCCCGGAAGGATTTCCGTTTTCAGGTCCTCTATCGCGCGGTCATCTCCGTCTAATCAGTCCGTGGTTCCGAGCCAAAACAGGATTTCTTGAGCATTTCCTTCGCCAGGCTTGCTAGGCCTGTCCGCTGTGTTGCAGTTTTTTGTCACGGATGCCTTATTTTTATAAATTTCGGAGTATCCCCCTCCTTAGAGGGTTCATCGCGCCACCTGGGGGACGCGCTGGTAGGGGTTAACTTCGCTCCCGCAGGGGTTCTCATTAAAGATATAAATTAGGCGGTAAGGCTGGGCTTTCTTTTGACTTATGTCATATTCTCTACTAGCTTTTCTGTTCGGTGTGTGTTACGACTTAACCAGTCTTGGGTACAAGAGGAAATATAATATAATAATATAAAATAATAATAATAATATAATATAATTAATAATAATAATAATAATAATAATAATAATAATAATAATAATAATAATAATAATAATAATAATAATAATAATAATAATAATAATAATAATAATAATAATAATAATAATAATTAATGATAATATATATATATATATATATATATATATATATATATATATATATATAATATATATATATATATATATATATATTTAAATTATATATATATTATATATTATGTATTATATATTATACGAAATTGCGCTTCACAAGAAAAATATAAATAAAAAATTTAGAAGCGAACAAATTTTTTTTTATATCGTTTATTTTTCAAAACTTGAGTTGAGACAGGCCCTGCAACGAAGTTTTCCCTATTTAGTCAATGTTAAATCATTTAAAACATTTTCAAAATATTTCGTTCAGTATCCCGATGAGATACGTTAAGGAAAGTTGCATTTATAATTGCAACGCGAGAAAAATCGAAGCCTTATATATACTTCTTATACGCGTTATATATATATATATATATATATATATATATATATATATGTTTAAATGTGATTTTATATTATATATATTATATATATATATATATATATATATATATATATATGAGTAATGTGAAATTTTCTGACAAATAATTAAAAAACAAAATATCGTTAATATTGGAAAAAAAGTGGT
>JABUQX010059455.1:70000-85000 GCA_015478945.1 Trachelipus rathkii | reverse complement strand
CGGATAAGACCCTTATATAACTGGAGTGACTGAGCAGAAGAAAAATATTCCCACAACCTGAACAGAACTCCCGCTTCTTTGAGGCTATCTTAGCAACCGTTGTGATATAAAGTTTCCAAGACAAATTTGTTGTTTATGTTCAGTCGAAAATGTTTATGGTGTTCACAGGTGAGATATTTTAACCATCGAAGGAGATAGGAAAGTTGAGAGGTATTTTTGAGAGGGAGATGTGAAGAAGTTGAGTTTTTAAAAAGTTGAATTCCACAAGAAATCTCGTCCAGATCGGCAAGATTTGAATCGGAAAGCTGCACGACAGGAAACACTAGATGCACAAGAGGGAGCAGATTTGAAATGAGTGGAAGAATGGAGAGTTGAATCATCGGCATAAGAGTGAACAGAGTTAGAAATACAGCTAAGAAGATCGCTGATGAAAAGTAGGAACAAAGTTGGAGATAGAACAGAACCTTGAGGAACACCACAATTAATAAGAAAGGTGGAAGAGGTCACTCCATCAACAAGAGCCGAAATGAAACGATCTGAAAGAAAACTAGATATGAGTAAGCAAAAAAAGGAGGAAACCCAAAGGAAGGGATCATAGAGAGAAGTGACGCGTGCCATACCAGTCAAAAGTTCTCGATATGTCAAGGGTCATCACAACAGACTCCCCATAGTCTCTGAGGGCAGAAGACCATGGATCAATGAGATAGAAAAGTATGTCACCAGTTGACCTTGAACTTCGAAAGCCACACTGATGATCTGAAAGAAGGGAATGAGATTCCAGATGGTCCAGGAAATGAGAGGTATGACGAGTTTCAAATATTTTAGACATATGATAAGTTAGAACTATAGGACAATATTTAGTAGAATCAGAGCGGCTACCTCTTTTTCGAAATCGGCTGAGCACTTGCGCGCTTCCGGTAATGAAGAAAAGTGGATTAAGGCATTGAGAGTAGAGTTGAAATAGGGCAGGAGCCAGATTAAAATAACACTCCGTCAAAGAACTGGGGAGAATACCGTCCGAGCCACCAGCCTTCCCGGTTTTCATAGAACTAGGGATCTTGTGCACCCGATCATGAGTAATGACAGGTAGAGTCAATGGACACCTAAGAGGAAATGAAGTAGGAGGAGGGGTGCCGGAAACATCCAGGGTGGAATTAGGTGAAAGAAAAGAAGGACAAAGAGATTAGCTTTTTCAGAAATAATGCTAGCAAGAGAACCGGCAGAATGAATAAGAAGGAGATAGGCAGGTTTACAGAAGATAATAGAGATGTTTTTGGCAAAAGACCAGAAATTTTTATCACCTGGAGAACCAAGAAGGCCAGCACACTTCCTTTTAGTGAAAGCACTCTTAACCTTTCGAATATTATTCCTACAACGATTCCGACCAGAATTAAAATTAGTTAGAGTGGTGGGAGAACGAGATTTTTCCACGCCCAATACGCATTATCTCGCTCCTGGACGGCACAAGAACAAGTGTCATCGTACCATGGATTTTGGGGGGAAAATAATTTAATTCAAGATGGAATGAATCTGCTCATCCATTCGGTGATCACCCCCACCCTTCCCACCTTTACAGCGGACACCGATGCGTCCTCCTGACAAAAACATTATTCATTCCAACGATAGTTAGCGAAAAAGCGATGCAACTACCCCAATTACCCCGATTAAAGTGCCAAAAAGTTATTTTAGGGCAGAGTAGAGCTGCTGAAGATAAAGTATTATACTTAAGAGGTACAAGATTGTGGTCAGAATTAATGAGAGTAGGATAAATGATGCATTTGTAACGAGAAAGAAAAGTGGTGAAGCATAAGTCAGGAGTGTTCAAGAGTTGGGTAGGACGATCTGGGATGCATGTAGGTTCCTTAATCAATTATTCCAAATCGTTGAAAATACTGAATGCTTTGGTTTTCTTTCCGCCTGTATCAGTATGAGAGGAGCCCAATCGCTCAGTGTGGTGTACGTTGAAGCTCCCTAAGTAGATGACCTCGGAATTTGAATCAGAAGGAGTAAGTCTCGTGAGAAGTAGTAAAATATTTAAAAAAGAACCAAAAAATCTGTCCCATTAGGAGAGCAGTAGCAGAAACACAAGATAATGATAGTAGTAGGAAGCCAGATTTTGATCAAAGAACATAGAAATTAGGAGATTCAAGATTTTCCCGGCGTAATACAGAAGTGTTTACATTCATATAGGTACAGACTCCACCATTCAGTCGGAAATTGTAAAATAAGTCATAGATTAAGGTGTTTAGGTTTTCAGAGAAGGAATCCCTGTCTAGTTGGATCTCAGACAAAAGTAAAATATTAGAATGAAACGTAGAAAGACGGTGTTTAATAGATTCGTGATCGAAGTCCACTGACATTAGCAAAGTCTATAGAAAATCCGCCCATACACCAACCCCGCCCACCTCCCCCGACCACGTGGCTTCGCCATAGCGCAACTCTTTTTTTAATATTAACCCAAAATAAATAAAACAATGCTATAATCTAGAGTCCTAAATTAAATCAGATCAGTAAAAAAAATTTAAGAACTTTTTGAGAAAGTTATTATTCCATGTCGTTAAAAATGTTAAAAGACCCATTTAAAGTTTTTAAAACACTTCATATGATCAAAAGAAGAACTTGACACTAAATAAACACTGATAGATAAAATAAACACAAGGATAACAAACAACCAACAAGGGGATACACTAATACATCTTTAATATGTATATATATATATATATATATATATATATATATATATATATATATTCATATATTATATATTATAATATATATAGAATATATATATATATATATATATATATATATATATATATAAATATATATATTATATATATATATGGGGCCCGTTATGGGGGGCAAGCGTTTTGGATCTCATGAGATATCTTCCACAATTAATTTTATTTAGATCACATGGCTTAAGCGATATTAATATATATTATATATATATATATATATATATAATATATATATAATTATATATATATAATATATTATATATATATATATATATATATATATATTATATATTATAGGATATATATTATATATATATATATATTATATATATATAACAGTATATAATATATTATACGAAAAGCCTTATTTTTTTATCTGTGAGATTACTGTGTGGCCTTGGAAAATGAGGGAAGGGCCATGCCTTTTCCCTGGCCAGACTTGTAACGCCGCTCATGTATACCTCCATCCATGCATTCGTTTTTGCCCCAATCAGAGAATCGTAAGACATTTGAAAATAATTCTGAATTGTATGTAGTTTTTTTTTAAACCAGGCATTAAGTGACTTTAGATGCATAATAGCTTTTTATTTTTGCGCTCTACATTCTTAATAGCGAATTATTACGATGAGATATGGTAGGACTTGTTAAGGGAAAAAAATTTTGCAATAGTCCTGGAAGATGAGGTAACTTGTGTGCTTTAGAAGCCGAAAGAAGTAGTTTGAAGGTGGGTAAAAATATTATTTATTTATTACTGACAAAGTAAGAAGAATGGAAAAATATGGATAAGCTATAATTAACAAAGCCTAGGATTGATAAAGTTATTCACTTGTTGATGAACAAACTACGAACCATTTAGGCTGGTTCTAGTTAATGTTGATTGATAATTCAAGTGGAGAAGCAATCTTCCTGTTATTGATATTAATTTAGTTCAATTGTTGCTTCTTGGGATATAGTGTACCAAGAGGAAAATGTCCTGGACATTGTGAAAATTACATAATTGGAATCAATATTAAAGATTAAAGTTTGACTTATTAACAAACCGTACAAACCACCAATTATGTACAATTTTAAAGATGCTAAAGAGGAAAAAACTCATCTTTCCTTTATGAATAGCTAGATCTGCACAATTCTTGGCTAGCGTATTCTAAAATATTGAAAGGATCGTTTTGTAGATTGTGTGGCTTATTTAGACATTCTATCAAAAGAGACATATTTGGCTCCTTTATTGTAAAACCATTTAGAGAAGAAAATATTAAAGACATTGCTTTCATGTGCTAAAGTCCATGCAAAAATTCAGAATGGCATAAGATGCCTCAGTAAGCACAATCTAATATTATTAGATTGTGGTAGCAGCAAGGAATTTAAAACAAATAATATAAAATAAGCGTGTTAGTGTAACTGAGCAATTGCATGTTGCTGAGTCTTATTTATTAAAAAAAAATAGGCAAAAATTGGCAACTATAATTTCTACTTTAATATTTTTTGCACTTATGGTGTCGCATTAGAGAGTTAGCACTGCCAATACCGTCATTTTCCGATTTGCTCAAATATCAGAGTAAAGGTAAAAGCTGGAGATGTTTGTTCTTGTGGAACATTTGAAATCAGCGGGAAAGTAAAAAAGCTAAATACACATCACACATGATTCAGAATGAACTTATATTTATTTGTGGAAATTGTATGTAATCAAATTTGAATGAAGTAAACAATTGCAAATATTTCTCTCTTCTTAGCAGACGAGGCAGCAAGACACTTATCCGGAACATAACAGCTATCGAATTGGTGTCGCTTCGTATAAGGATCTCAATTGTTCGTTGAAGAATTTCTAGGCTTTACTCCTCTTAAAAAACTTAAAGCTGAAGATATAGCCAGAGCTATATTATCTACTACACGAGATATTTACAATTTAAATATGAGTAGCTTGTTGGACTTGGTTTGATGGGTGCTCCACCATGACTGGCAAAGAAAATGGAGTTCAGAAGTTAATAAGAGATTAGTACCCTAAAGCCAAAATTTTTTCATTGTTGTTCCTATCGTTTCAATTTAATAATTAATGACCTAAATACTATTCCAGAATTTCGAAACACCATTGGAATAGTAAAATATTTATAAAAATTTTTCCGTGAAAAAAATGTATTCGCAAAAATTTGGTGGCTAATATACTATTGCTATGCGAAACACGATGGTCTGCCAAGTACAAATCAACTAGAATATTTTAAGAAACATTTTAGCCAAATAAAATAATCAATATCATTAAAAAATCTCTCATCTGATCCAGATGTAACGCAAGCCACACGAACTGCAGTATGTCAGCTTTCATCAGCAGCAGGAAGTCCTGCCATTTCTCATCTGTTTAATAATCATGACGAAATATAGTTCATATTTTTGGAGCCTATAGGAAATATTCATCAAACAAACTAAAGTAAAAAATTTGGATGAGGTTCATTGTCCCATATTTAAACTTTTTTAAATATTTTTAAAACGTGATGGAATGAAATAATGAAGTACTCAGAATATATTTTAAAAATCTAAGAATTTTTGCAAAGATTTTTCATTTCCAAGTGCAGTATCCAAAGGAATTCCAGCCTCAGGGACATCAAAAAGTTCTGCTGAGGATTGCTTCAGAGTTGCACTATTTATACTTTATCTTGATTCTCTCATTTCTTCATCTCTGAGTTTCAAATTTTCGGAAAACAATATAACATCGACCTTTCCTTGCTTTTTGCACCCAGTTAGAACAAGAAAATTAACCAAATCCGAAAATTTAAAAAAAATTGAACTCATTATAACTGAATATAATATTGACAACCTAATGGGTGAAGCAGAATCTTTGTTTAATTTCTGGAATGATTCAGTTAGATGAGAAAATGAGTTACAGCACATTACTACAAAATCATTGTACATTTTTCCCAACAGTTCCACAAGCTATCAAATACTTTCAACACTTCCATCAACTACTTGTGCAATTGAAAGGTCGTTTAGTACCTTACGACATGTTAAAACGTGGCTAAGGTCAACAATATATTTCCAACGAAGATTTAAACGGGCTAGTGGTTAACTAGGCATTCGCGGGGGAACGTTTCACGTCAAAAACATCACTTGATAGAAGATTTTATAACTGATTTTAAGAAAGAAAAAAGAAATATTAAATTCTTGTATTTTCATGCTAAAAAGGAAACACTCTTTAATAATATAAGACTTCTTACTAGTTATACTCAGTAGTAGGGCAAGGGTTCCGGAGGCCCAAAGTGACCGCGACCTTTTTGACCTTTTTTTGACCGCGACCTTTTTGGCCTTGACCTTTTGGGCAACCTGAATTTTTTACCATTAACTCTTTTTGGGCCTTGACCTTGGTTTTGAGAACCCTTTTTTTGAGACCGATTTTTTGAGAACCCGGATTTTTTGAAAACCCGATTTTTTTATGAGAACCCGGATTTTTTTGAGAACCCGGATTTTTTGAGAACCCAAATTTTTGAGAACCAAATTTTTGAGGAACCCAAATTTTTTGAGAACCCAAATTTTTTGAGAACCCAAATTTTTTGAGAACCCTAATTTTTTGCAACCCTTCGAAGAAGGGTTGCGCTGACGGTTGCGTAGGACAACCGTTGTCGTGCACACCCCCAATTTTGAGACCCAAATTTTTTTAGAACCCAAATTTTGAGAACCCTAATTTTTTGAGAACCCTAATTTTTGAGACCCTATTTTTGAGACCCCTATTGTTTTTGAGAACCCATAATTTTTAGAACCCAATTTTTCGGACCAACCCTTTGGTCTTCCATGGGTCAATTTTTGGCCCACGGTAATTCTTCGTCCTTCCTTTAGGGACTTAGCCTTTTTTGATGTCTTAACCTTGTTTGACCATGATATTTCGGCCTTGACCTTGCCAGATACCATGGGTCAATTTTGGCCCACGCTAATTTTTTGGCCACTCGTGGTCCACCCGTCAATATTTCGTCTCTAACTTGATCGTATGTATCTAGTGATGTTCTATTAGTAGTGTTCTATGATTATTCTATGAGTATTCTATGGAGTGAAGGGAAGTGCCAAGTGATTGCCCATGCGTGCCAAGAGGCCAAATGAGTGCCAATGAGTGCAAGTGAGTGCCAACATAGTGCCAAGTGAGTGCCACATAGTGCCAACTCAGTTGCCACTTTTTTTCAAGCCTTTTCAGCCTCCCTGAGCCTAGAATAGCCCTAATATGGGTGTCTACCCCTAGGTTATAAGGTATGAGGAATCGATTGGTGTATATTACAAGTTGCTAGGATGCTTCCTACTATAACACTTATACACACTATTTCACTTATACACACATACACTATGACACTTACTACACACATTCACTAGTGACACTTATACACCACTATGACACTTAATACACACTTACACCGTCCATAGACACTTACATTCACCCATAGACACTTACACTCACCCATAGGCACTTACACTTACATAGACACTTGCGAATGGTGTATATTATAAGTTGCTAGGATGTTTCCTACTATGAGTTAGCATTTTCTAACCTTTTCTAGCCTTTTCTACCTACACCAAAGAACATAGCTAATATTGATGTCTTCCCCTAGGTCATAATTGGAACACCAAGGTGCAGTGTGCACCTTCCGCGCAAAGACAGCCAACCCCGCACCCGCAGGTGTGTCCGCGTAACCGCGCCGCGTGCGCCCGCAGGCGCCATTATCCCCGCTACCCGCCCGCCGCGTGCGCCCGCAGGCGCAATATTTCCGCGTTCCGCCCGCCGCGTGCGCCCGCAGGCGCAATTTCCCTCGCCGAATAAAAATATATATACTTTTTTTATAAGGGTTTCTTACATTTTTATATTTCATACTTTAATTTTCAAAGAATTCTTTTTTCAAATATACTTATGAAGTCATTCATTTTTATTCCATTCTTAAACATTTTTATTAAAAACATTTTCGCGAACCTAAAACTGTAACTCATTACAGACCTATTATTTAACACATATATTTATTAACATTATTTTTTCATCTTAATACTTTTTTACTTAATACTTTTAATTTATTAAATTTTTTAAAAATGGGTATTGTAAGAAGAAAAAATCAGAGTGTCTGATATATAATCATTTTATTTAACTACAATTGTACGAAATTTGATTAAAAACATTAACATTACATCCCTAAAGCGTAAATCAGTAAATCCAATAGAGGTGTTACTAACACCTAAGGGATGTAGTATGCTTTTGTTTTTACTGCTTTACTCTTTAACTCATGTTTTACTGCTTTTAACTCATTAATGTTTTACTGCTTTAACTCACATACTTTATAACATTACATACTTAAAGCAGTCAATAAATCAGTAAATCAATCAGAGGTGTTACCTAACACCTCAGGGGCTTAGTATGCTTTTTGTTTTACTGCTTTTACTGCTTTAACTTTCTGCTTTTACTGCTTTAACTTTCTGCTTTACTGCTTTACTTCTGCTTTACTGTTTTTAACTTTCTGCTGCTTGACTGCTTTAACTTTCTGCTTTACTGCCTTTAACTGTCTGCTTTACTGCTTAACTCATATAGCTTTTCTGCCTATTGTAACTCCACATAATTTACATTTACCTTTAAAGCAGTAAATCAGTTAAATCAATAGAAGGTGGTACCTAACACCTAAGGGATTAGTATGCTTTTGTTTTACTGCTTTACTGGCTTTAACTTTCTGCTTTACTGCTTGTAACTGTCTGCTTTACTGCTTTTAACTTTCTGCTTTACTGTGTTTAACTTTCTGCGTACTTGCTTTAACTTTCTGCTTACGCTTTAACTCATATGTTTTTACTGCTTTAACTCAATATTTATATTAACATTACATACCGTAAAGCAGTAAATCAGTAATCAATAGAGGTGGACCTAACAAAGGGGGATTTAGTAGCTTTTGTTTTTACTGCTTTTACGTGCTTTAACTCATGCTTTGTACTGCTTTAACTCAATATGTTGTACTGCTTTAACTTCATATGTTTATGGACTGCTTTAACTATATATTTATTTAACATTTATGTTTTTTATTTTGTTTAATACTTTTTATTTATTTTATTATTATTTTTATTTATTTTTATTATTATTTTTATTATTTTTATATTTTATTTTTATTTTATTTTATACTTGGTGTTATTTACTTCAGGCCTATTGTTATTACACACACACACACATACCACACACACACACACACACACACACACTACCACTTATACACACATTCACTTGACACTTATACACACATGCACTATGACACTACATTTACCATAGACACTTACATTTACACTTATACACACATTCACTATGACACTTATAACCACATACACTATAACACTTATACACTTTACCCATAGGACACTTAGATTTACACTTACACACACACACACAGATTTAACTTACTCTCACACACAGATTACTTAACACACGCAGATTTTACTTAAATCACACAGAGTTTACTTACACTCACACCCAGATTTTTACTACACTCACACAGATTTACTTACATTCACACACAGATGTACTTTTACACAACAGATTTACTTAACACACACATATTTATTACACAACAGATTTACTTACACTCACCACAGATACTTACTACACACACACAACACACGCACCACACACCACCACACACGCACACTCACTTAAACATATAACGTATAATTTATTAAACATTTTTATGTTTTAATTAAACACGTACACTTATATTACTCATTCAAATATAACTAAAATTATTTTCAAGTTTCTTAAAACTTCTATAATAAATCAATCTTTATCTTTGAACAAAGATTTATTATTAACTGTTAATACTTTTTGTTTATAAAATTTTATAACTATCAAGTTTAAAATAACTTTTACTAAAATTTTATGTAATTTTATTAAAAAACATATATTTTACGTACCTTAAATCAATAAATCAGTAAATCAGTAAGGTCAGCCCCTAGCACCCTCTACACCAAGCTATGCCACGTTTTGTTTCTATTGACTTACTGCTTTAGCCATGTATAAGTATAAAAATAACAAAAAAGTTCTTCTCTGCCCTAACATAACATGTATTTTATTAAAATCTTTCTAAGCTTATTTAAAAATAACAATTTTACATACATTTATATTATTCGCTCGAGTGTAACTAAAAAATATTTTCAAAGTATTTTTAAAATAATTCGGATTTCTTTATTATATTTATTATTTTATTATTATCTATGTACATTGACAATCCATCAGGAGAAAACACAACAACCCGCCCTCCTTATAGATACGAAACTGACCTCTCTCTCTATAAAATTGTTGAAATAACTACTTTAGGCCTAAATTTAGGATAATCATTTTTTGTAGCCCGGGGCGATTTGGGCCTAATTCCGGGTCAAAATATATTTCAAACTGACCTTTTTCTGTAGAATGATGTGCTGCAATAACTACGTTAGGCCTAATTTAGGCCTTTAAATTTTAGGATAAGCCTTGTTGTTCATCCCTGCTGAAATTTAGCCTAATACCAGGTCAAAAGGTAATTCCAGTATAGACAAGAACATTGTTAATTATTATTATTTTATAAATATATTTCAAACTGAAACAGGCTGGATCGGTAAGATTCCTTTAAGCAGGTTAGAAGGAAATGTTTTCCTTACTTGTGATGAGTCGGAAGTAATCCTTATCGCTATATGACCTCGTATGTGATTGGTCGAGAATTATTTATCGTCTTTTGAAAATTAACTTTGTTTTTCTTTAAACTCTTTTCTAAGCAACTGTGATTCCGTATATATTAAACAAACTCATATCGCAGATCGGATTCATTTTAGCGCTGTTAAGGGGTGCACAAGTTATCTGATTTGTATTAAAAAGTGTTTTATTTTTACTAAGTGTATATCATATTTATAATAAATACTTACATTGAGGAATAATTATTAATTTCACTAGAATAGATAATAATTAATTCACTAGATTTAATAGTAGATCACTTGAAGCAAAACGCAAGAGCGCCCGCAAGCGCGAACCGGTGCGGAACCGACGCATGAACCGCCGGCGTAATATTACTACCCGGGTCGCGAAATTATTTTCTTTATGATTACGCCTTTGTAAACTTTCATTACATCATTTCTGTATTTTCAAATATTACCGTTTTCCATATTATTATGAATCGTTCATTTTATTTTCTTACTTGAACATTTTTAATTTTATTTATAGAAAATACCATTCACTGGTAAAGTTTCTTGATAAACATTTAGTTTTCGAAAGAACATTTTTTTTTGTAGAAAAACAGTTTGTTTTATTTATCCTTAAGTTATAATTCCTTGAGGGAAATAGAACAAATACTCCGGCTGTGACGTAGGCCATGTTCCTCTTTGTGGTATTGCCTTAGATCCTTATGTACTTTTAAGGAATGTAAAACAAGTTTTATATGCCCTAAAGTTACACCTATATACCGACGTAGAGTTAATGTATAGAAGTTATCCCATTCCCTCCCTTTCAAGGTATGTCTTTACGGTTTTTATCTTCTCTATGTATAAGTTATGAAAAAAAAGTTGTTTAATCTAAAATATTATAATAAATAATTACTATATTAAGTAAATTAAATACACAATGGGTTGTACCATGCATAATAAAACTTCCCTCATTGTACAAACCGGTAATTTCTCTTGATGAGAATTTCCAGTATTGGTATTCATACTTATGACTTCAAAATTAACATCGAAGTATGTAAGTTCATACCTCTTCTATATCAGATGTTGTATGCATTCGGCAACCATCGAGAATATCTCCCTTGGTTTGTAATAAACACTGATATTCCAGGACTTTTAAATAAACTAATGCGATTGAACACATGTTATAAGGTTCGTAAATATACCTTGATACGACACAAACTTTATATTTATACATACTGAATGGGACGGTGTCCCAAAGATCAACCTCTAGGATGTATGCCCTACCACTTTGAAACAGCAACGCCGCCATATTTTCGCCGACCGCCGTAGTAATATTACGCCGGCGGGTTTATGCGTCGGTTCCGCACCGGGTCGCGGTTGCGGGCGCTCTTGCGTTTTGCTTCCTGATCTACTATAAATCTAGTGAATTAATTATTATCTAATCTAGTAGTGAATTTAATAATTATTCCTCAATGTAAGTATTAATTATAATGATAAACACTTAGTAAAAATAAAACACTTTTAATACAAATCAGATAACTTGTGCACCGCTTAACAGCTAAAAATGACTAATGATTTTTAAAATGAGTTGGTTGTCTAAAAGATGAATAAAACACACCTGCCTCAAATACAAGTTAAAGAACAAAGTTAATTTTCAAAAAGACGATAAAATAATTCGACCAATCACATACGAGGTCCATATAGAGATAGGGATTACTCCGACCAATCACAAGTAAGGGAAACACTTTTCCTTCTTACCTGCTTAAAGGATCTGACCGATCAAGCATGTTTCAGTTTGAAATTATTTATTAAAAATAATAATCAATAACAATAGATTCTCTGTTATACTTGGAATTACCTTTTGACTGTATTAGGCTTAATCAGCATGGGATTACAAAAAAGAGCCTTATACTAAATATTAGGCCTTAAATTTAGGCCTAACGTAGTTTTTGCAGCACATTTTACAGAAAAAGGTCAGTTTGAAATATTTTATTTCGACCTGGAATTAGGCCTAAATCGCCCCGGGCACAAAAAGGATTATCCTAAATTTAGCCCTAAAGTAGTTATTTCAACACATTTTACAGGAAGAGGGAGGTCAGTTTGGTATCTGTAAGGAGTGCGGGTTGTTTGTGTTTTCTCGTGATGGATTGTAAATGTTACATAGATTAAAATAATAATAATAATAAAAAGAAAATCGATTATTTTAAAAAACTTTGAAATATTTTTATGTTAACATCGACGAATAATATAATGAGTGAATTAATTGTTATTTTTAAATAAGAACTTAGAAAGATTTTAATAAAAACATGTTATGTTAGCAGAGAAGAACTTATTTTGTTATTTTTATACTTATTACATGGCTAAAGCAGTAAGTCAATAGAACAAAACGTGGCATAGCTTGGTGTAGAGGGGTGCTAGGGGCTGACCTTACTGATTTACTGATTTATTGATTTAAGGTACGTAAAATATATGTTTTTAATAAAATTTCATAAAATTTTAGTAAAAGTTATTTTAAAACTTGATAGTTATAAAATTTATAAACAAAAAGTATTAACAGTTAATAATAAATTCTTTGTTCAAAGATAATGATTGATTTATTATAGAAGTTTTAAGAAACTTTGAAATAATTTTAGTTATATTTGAATGAGTAATATAAATGTACGTGTTTAATTAAAACATAAAATGTTTTTAATAAAATTTACTTTATATTGTAGTACAGTGAGTGGTGCGTGTAATGTGTGTGTGTGTGCTGGTGTGTGTGTGTAAATTGTGGTGAGTGTAAGTAAATCTGTGTGTAGGTAAATTGTGTGTGTAAGTAAATCTGTGTGTGTAAGTAAATCTGTGTGTGAGTGTAAGTAAATCTGTGTGAGTGTAAGTAAATCTGTGTGTGAGTATAAGTAAATCTGTGTGAGTGTAAGTAAATCTGCGTGTGTAAGTAAATCTGTGTGAGAGTGTAAGTAAATGTGTGTGTGTGTGTGTGTAAGTGTAAAATGTAAGTGTTCTATGAGGTAAATTGTAGGTTGTCATAGTGAATGGTGTTTAAGTGTCATATGTGAATAGTGTATAAGCTGTAAATTAATCTGTCTATGGGGTAAATGTAAGTGTCATAGTGAATGTGTTGTATAAGTGTCATAGTGAATGTGTGTATAAGTGTAAGTGTGTGTGTGTGGGTGGTGTGTGTGGTGTGTGTGTGTGTTGTATGTGTGTTTAAATAGTAAATAACCAATAGGCATTAGAAGTAAATAACACTAAGTTATAATAATAAAATAAAAATAAATGAATAAAAATAAATAAAATAATAATAAAAATAAATAAAAATAATAATTTAAAATAAATAAAAGTATTTAAAACCAAAATAAAAAACATAATATGTTTATAAATATATGAGTTAAGCAGTAAAGCAGAAACATATGAGGTTAAAGCAGTAAAAATATGAGTTAAAGCCAGTAAAAACATGAGTTAAAGCAGCTTTAAAGCAGTTAAAACAAAAGCTACTAATCCCCCCTTGGGTTAGTCACACCTCTATTGATTTACTTGGATTTACTCGCTTTAAGGTCATTGTAATGTTAATAAATATATGAGTTAAAGGCAGTAAAACATATGAGTTTAAGCAAGTTTAAAGCCAGAAAGTGAAAGCAAGTAACGCAAGAAAGTCTAAAACAGGTAAAGCAGAAAGTCTAAAGCAGTAAAGCACGGAAAGTTAAAGCAGTATAAACAGAAAGTTAAAGCAGTAAAGCAGTAAAACAACAGCATACTAACCCTTAGGGGTTAGGTAACACCTCTATTTGATTATGATTTACTTGCTTTAAGGTACTGTAATGTATGTGAGTATAAAGCAGAAAAGCAATATGAGTCTTAAAGAAAAGCAGAAAGAAAACTTGTAACTATTTAAAGAAAGTAAAGCAGAATTTTAAAGTAGGTGAGCTTTAAAAGAATATGGTAAGAGTTTAGGTGTTATGAAACACCTTCTATTGATTTTACTGATTTACTGCTTTAAGGTATGTAATGTTACATAAATATGTGAGATAAAGCAGTAAAACATATGAGATAAAGCAGTAAACATGAGTTAAAGCAGTAAAGCAGTAATGTACAAAAGCTAATAATCACCTAGGTGTTAGGAACACCTCTTTGATTTACTGATTTACTGCTTTAAGGTTGTAAAGTTATTGTTTTTAATAAAATTTCGTTACAATTGTAGTAAAATAAAATGATTATATATCAACCACTCTGGCTTTTTTACCTGCAAAAACAATTTTAAAAAATTGATATCATAAAAGGATGAAGTAAATGAACAGCTATTAAGCACAGGAAGATATTCAAAAACATATGGGTTTAAAAAATAGGTCTGTAATGAGATACAGTTTTAGGTTCAGCGAAGATATTCCAAAAACATGTTTAAGTATGAAATACAAATGAATCACTCATAGTTATTTGAAAAGAAATTCTTTGAAATCTTAAATATGGAATGAAAAATGAACGCTAATAGTATAATATATTTTTCAATTCGCCGAGGGAATATGCGCCTGCAGGGCGCACCGCGGCGGGCGGGAACGCGGAAATATTGCGCTGCGGGCGCACGCGGCGGCGGGTACGCGGGGATATGGCGCCTGCGGGCGCACGCGAAGGG
>JABUQX010059455.1:45000-57500 GCA_015478945.1 Trachelipus rathkii | reverse complement strand
GTGCCCATCTGTGCAAACGTCTTTCTAAACCCTGTGTACAACAGTTTCAGGACCTTTGTGATGCCTTATGGTTTAATGAGCACAGCTGGGAGATTATTCGAGACTTCAATATAATGGCGTTCCAGATAAATCTCCAAGATAGTTTTACTATGTTTTCTTGCCAGCCTTCGTTTGACAAGTAGGGTGCACTAACGAGACTAGCAAGAGCGGAAGGAATTCCCTGTTGGCAGGAACAATATCATGTGGGGATACTCATGAAACACCATAAGATGTTTATACCATCATTGCAAATAAAATTGGAGCTTATGGAAAAATTTTCCCAGTTTGGGTAAGGAGTCTACACCTCTCAAGAACCTTCAAGAATTTTTCCTTAAGCTGCATGGGACAAAGGTGAAAGACAATGCTTTTGTTTAACCATAAATAAAGATCATGGAATTAAAAAACATGCTAGAAGCTCAGAACCTAACGAGAGGGAATATGGTCTTTTAAAACTTGTCAGACAAACCTTATAGAATTTATAATTTATGAATACATTGCTGACTGCATTGACCGAAGATCCAGTTGATATTATATATTAGACTTTAGCAAAGCTTTAGATAAGGTTCCCCACATAAGGCTTTTGAAGAAGTTATTGCAATGTGGTATTATGGGGTGGTACAATGGTTTGAATTAAAAGAGTGGTGCGAGAATAAGAAAAACCGTGTGTACAAAACTAAAATTGGCAATAAAAGCATATGGGAAGATAATATTGAAAAGTGGTAGTCCCCAGGTCAGATGTTAGGTGTCACTATTGTTCTTGACATATATATAAAAATGATAATAGACCAGGGACTTTAAATGCAAGGATTCTAGGTTTTGCAGTGAATGATACAAAAAGTGGCCACCACTAGTTAAAGAGAACAGTGAATTGTACTAGGAAGAGTCAAATAGGATCTGATAAACTACTTGAGGTGGCAGATTGGCAAAAGTAATTTTCTATAATCGTAAATCGCAAAAAAGACTAATTAACTTCTTCACCTGAAGTTACTTCAAATAAATATTTTAACTACGCATAGAATGGGATTGCGACTTGAGTTCTGTGGTGACCAAGAAAAAAGATTTAAGTGTGATATAAGCTAGGTAAATTAGAAAAGTAGCAATCCCGTGTTTGCGAGCAAAATAAAGCATAATAAGATGCTGGCATAATAAATACGCAGTGTGTTAAAATATGAAAAATGAGTGCATAGGGAAGTTATAAGTTAACTGAGAGATATAATAGCTATGTTAAGCCATTATTAGAGTATTGTACAAGTTTGGGCCCTATATTTAAAGAAAGACTATGAATATGCTAAGAGCGAGTGCATACATTTAGGTCAACAAGGATGATTCTGAGTAATGAGGTAAAATATGAGTGAAGAGCTAAGATAGGAATGTTTTGTGAAGAAAAGGCGATTTCTCAGAGGGAATGTACAATTCTACAAAAATATTTACATCTATTTTAAATTAATACAGAGACCAATAAATGGGAGAAATTTTTCATAGTAGAGGGACAGGTGACCAAGGGGCAGAATAAGAAATTAGAGAAGAAAGCATGCACATCTTGATATAAGAGAAAGGCATGCAATTCAGTAATTAGAGTATGTTAAATTTTGAATGGTCTGCCACAGTGAGGTGATTGAGTTGTGACTGATTGCAAACATTTAAGGAAGAGGTTGGATAGGTATATATGGATGGTTTGGGTAATATTAGGGTTGGGAAAAAAACTTTTTTTCAAATCGTTTTTCTTTTGTTTTTTATCTTTTATTTTTGTAATTTTTAATTCACTCAATGATTTGTAGAGCTGTAAAGAGTCTAATATAGATTATTTCACTTGAGTATTTCATTTTTCTCAATTATAAGGATACTTGAAATAAAACAAATATTTACCATATATGAATTATAAATAGCAAGAACTACTTTCATATGTTATCAATTGTTTTCGTACAATTTACAGTAGGTTGTAACCTGCTAGATGCTGTTTGGTAGGATTTACTTACTAATTTAACTATGTATTTTACATTTGCTATACATATAATTCATATTTACAATTACTTTTATTAATATAATTATATAGCTATTATATTTATATAGAATGAGTCTGAATGACAAAACTCAAAAGTGACTTAAGGATGCAAATGAAATAATAAAATATTGAAATTAAAATAATTATTCTCAAGATTGTAAATAATGAAGGTAGGAGAGAACTGAATGATCTAAAATAATTAATTTGTTTGGAATATCAACTTTTGTTCACTAATCACAGCCAGTACCTCCACTCCAGACCCCAGTCCAATACTTAGTACTGACTATGTCAAGCTCATTATCACTGGACTGCATCAGCGATAGACAGCACATTTACATCTCCTCGATCACACAATACGATAAGTCTGATATCTCAAGTCGTATGATGTTCATAGTAGAGAATGACAGTGGAGAATGGATAAGTGAGCAGTTAAACCAGGACTCTTAAGCCTTAGCTGCCTTAGCATAATCAATTCTCTCAGTTAGTTGGCAAATTTTCAGAATTCCTAGTTCTAAGTATTAAATGAGCAATAAATTAATAGTTTACAACGTCTATACTCAACAAAAGTTATTATTATTCATGTAAGGGACCTATTTACCTATTTATTTACCTATATAAAGTTACCATCATTATCACTTTTTATGCATAATTTAGTCAATTTCTAATATTTCTGATTAAATAATTATGATAAAAATGTTACTGAAAGCTAAAACAGAGTAAGAAAACAGTTAATGAAGCACAACATAAATAATTATGAAGACTCTCAATAAATCAGATATTAATATATAATAAAAAATATGAAATTTTCCACAAAACTATAAAATTTTGAACGACTAAAATCTAGTGTTCCACCTTTGATCATAGAAATACACTTGGAAATCCAAAAATATATTGTCCTAAATAGAGTGCATTATATTCGACGTAGACACATCTATAATAAATGAGTAATATGATTCAAACATAAGTATATTACACAAACTTTTAATGTAAATAACAACATACAAATTATTTACTATGTTATTATATATTATGTGCTGTGACATTTATTCTATGACCAAAGCAAAAACTGTATGTGCATTCGTATTTTTTATATTTCGTTTCGTCGACAAACCGTATGATGAAGTGGTATCATTACTAACATGCACATCACTATTTTACTGAAGCACTTCAATAATAGCCGCGAGTTTTAGTTACATGTAAGTTATTAATGTTAGTACTGCATATACAATGACACATTAACTTTTATTATATATTATGCAGTGGATGGTTTGGTATATATACAATATATAATTTTTTATTCACCATAAATAACACTCAACATAATAAAAATAAAAAATAATATAAAATAAAAAAAGACAACTCCTAAGAGGTAATTTAGTTGGGATTTAATTTGTCTTTAATTATTATATTATGTCTTTATATGAGTCGAAAGAATACAATTAAAGTAACAGAAACTATAAAAATTCATCCCTAATAAATTTTGAGATATATACCTAATATATATTTTTATATTTAAGTTATATATATATATTCACATAATTTTATTTAATAAAAATTCTCAAAAATAGATACACTAAAAGTGGAGCTATGAATAAATAAATAATTATAATTAGTGTACTATGAGCATATATTATCTATTTTGTTAGCTACTATAATATATAGTATATTAATTTTTTTAAAATACACTAATAAGTTGGCTTTTTTCTGGGCCTTGATATAAAAAATAATATACTTCGTACTATATATTTTATATATATATTATTTAGGCAAATATTAAATATAGAAAAATAATAGAATTAAAAAATAATTTGAATATAACTTATTCTATATTATACTATATAACAGTATGTTTTTAAATAAAATAAAAAAGTTAAATTTAAGTCCGTCAACATCCTACGCTGGCACTTTGAATTGGGAGGGCTCCCATCCACATTAAGGAAGTTTCACGCACGATTATATATATATATTATAATATTATAGCCAGTAATAAGAAAAATGACTAAGAGAAGAACATGTGATTGAAGATAAATCTCTCCTAATTTTTATTTCGAAAATACTTCCATTTGAATGTGAATTTAGTAAACAAATAAGTGTTGTGTATCTAATTACACTACTACTACTGCTGTGTATATAACTTCAGTCATTAACAATTGTTAAATTAATTTGTGATAATTTAAATATGATAGCCTAACCTAGGCTAACATAGGTAAGAGTGTTTTACTGTATTTTCATGTCTAGACTTTTAAATTTGGTATTCTATAATAGATTTCTTGTAATTTAAATACAGTTGCCTTTATTAATTTTACTTTAAAATTTAGTGATAATTTTAAATTAAAATTTAGTTTAAAAATACAGACTACAGTTTAGCCTACCTTATAACTTTTATATATCCCTTTTTTAATGTCTTAAAAAATTGTTTTAAATTTTTAACCTAGTTTAAAGAGATAGTTTAATTTCTGTTTAGGCTTTACGTGAATTTAAACTGTAGTTGGAATAAAATAAGGTTACAGTTTAGTAAGCTAATTAAATATTTAAAGTATGTATGCTCATGTGTGATTCTGTGGCTGTAAGAGGTGAAATAGAGCCTGCTTGTAGATTTGAGAATTGCATAAGAGAATGGTGTTATGTATAAGGAAGGAGATTGCATACTGAGTGAAATTGAATTGGATTGAAAGAAGAAGTATTTGAGTGAGTTAAGAAAGAGGGAAGTGTATTAGATAAAAAAAGTTAAGTAGGTAATATGTTACAAGGCAAGGAGCGGAGCGGTGGATATAATAGGCGTTAGACAAGGAATAGTGATTCACCTAGGCAGAATGAGAGGGAAGGATAAATTGAGGGATATATATAGTCTGCAGATGTATAATTATTAGAGATTGTAGAATACTATGAAATAATGATTTTAAAAGATGAGGATCTCAAAGTTCAAGTCAGTCCTATTTGACCTAGCAGTAACTAGGTTGCGACTGTGTCTTCAAGGGATGGGAGGAATTCAGAGAAGTGCAATTGTATGTTGAAGTTGTCTTGAAGGAAAGACTGATAAATTGCTAATGGGAGACTCTATGATACGATATCAGATATCCTAGATAGGATCTTTTACAAACTAATAATAAATAAGAAAACTTTGAGAGATATGTTAATCCAGGAGTGCCAGAAGTTGATTGATATACTGTGGATTAAGGTAGATAGAGAGATATGATTCTAACCTAAATGTGATTCAGAGCGTGTAATGGCATAGTGATAGGGATACGAAGTGAATATAGGCAGTAGAGGTCGAGAAGAGAATTGAGATGAGCAAGATGAGATATAGAGGTCACCATTCTTATACACAGTAGCCTATAGGAGATTGATTCAGATAGATGTGAAAGCTAGAGGAAAGTGAAGTGCATGATTACTGGCTCTTCAGGTACCGTGATCGTTCACGAGCAGAAATCAGAAGATTGGAGGGAGTAGTCGCGTTAGGTGTAAATGTAATAGGGTATATGAACTCAATGTTTTTCATGAGAAATAATATATTTATGAGAATTTGTGAGAGAGGAAATCTGGAATAAAGTAAATCTGTTGCCAGCAGATGGAGTTCACTCTGGTCAGTAATAGGTGTGATGCTTATTTCTAGTCACCAGATTTGAAGACAATTAGAAGTAATATACGCCAAAAACATATGGTAATGTGGGTGGGTAAGATGAGCCTCACAATCTGGATACAAAATATAATAGCAATGTGTATAACTGTCCTTGTAGGCTGTTGCATACATATATAAAACATAACGAAGTATATCTCATTGACCTCATAGTCATTGGTTGGTCGAGCGAGCTGGTTTGTGCATGCATTTTCAAGTATGCAATGATAACAAAAGTCATCAATTAGAAATATAAATATAAATTAATGAATAGAGCTTATTTAGTTTATATCCATAATAATGAGATATCTAGACATTATTATGCCATAATCTGAGGTAAATGGGTTATGAAGATATATATATGGAGACTCTTTCAGGTAATATGAAATTAGAGGTGAATATATTCACTTTACTTATATAATTATATACTCTAGCGTAAGAGGAAAGTGAAGTTGGATTGGTATGTAGGTCGCTTTATGTAATAAATATGCTATATTCAAATACGTTACAATAATGTGACTGAACTTATATAAAAATTATATCAATAATATATTGATTCTCAAGTTGATGGCTGTAGATATCTACTTATATATGTATAAATCATTAAGATATAATGAGGGTCACATTTTATATGACACTCCCTTAGGCTCAGAGTTCCAGAATTAATGCCTGAAATTGTTAGATATAGAAATGAGACATCAATTGCCACTAGATAATGTAAAAAGTTAATTAGAACTAACTCATGGTGTAGTTTTCATGTAGTTTATCTCTGACCTCCTATTGGGATCATTGTCTATAATTATAGTGAACCGTAGTATGTTCTGCTTTCATAAATATTATACTAGATAACTTTTTAGATGGTCCATGAACCTCCACTATATGAGCGCCGACTATTAGAACAATTTAAATTTTGATATTAACTACTTGATGAATAGTATGTGAAATGAACTTAAAGTTGTGTAGAATTTAGGTACTTTTGTATACTTATTATATTTATAATTAGGAGTCTTGAATAATTATGTATATGTGGACACGTCGTGGCCACAAATTGCGAAGCTAATAAAAAAGCTACACTATGACTTAATCCCCGAAATAGGCGATCTCTTAACCTGAAGATTCGCCACAATAGACAATTATAGTATAACCTGATACTGGTGAAGAAAGTTTAGAAAAGACCAAACTGTTTTATCATGTGGGAACATTTTAAACAAATTTTAATGTATATATATCAGTCAGAGCGATCTTTTGAAGAGGATAAAGAAATCCGATAGGTGCGAGAGAGAATATATAACCCGGTTAATGAGGATACTACGAGTGAGTATAGAGTATATATGAAAATTAATGAGAAGAGATAGGAAGCAAGATGTGTTTAAGGGGAATATGGTCAAGGGTAGTAATAGGGAGATGATTTAGAAAGAGTTGATATACAAAATAAGAAATTGAATTAAATTAATTAAAGCGAAAGAGAGAGGCAGAAATATTTGGCAAGGAATAGTAAGTAATTTAACTATTTATTAGTGTTTTTAGCTTTTTATATATATTATAAATAAGTAATTAGTGACAATTTGGTCCAATATAATAATATGATAGAAAATTTATAGTAGATTTCAGAAAAGAAGTAGTGTTGGATCTATACATTTTTATGCTATTAAATTGCTCATGATAATGAGGGTAAAGCATTAGATAATAGTTCAGAGTATACATAATAGTTCTTGATATGTCATGTACATAATAGACTTACAGTGAATTTTTGGTGAAATTTAATGTGTAAAAGATATTAAACGTTTATTAGATCAATGATCCAAGTTTAAAGCTGCGCAGTCGCCTGATGCGGTATATTATGTATTTGAATTCTGATATAACGTGTAGTTTAAGCATTGCAAGGCCTGTTATAATTGATTTTAAGCGATCTTTAACTTTGTGGTGTAAATTGATACCTAGATGAACTGGAAAAACAGCATATCGTTGTTGATTGTTTCCTTAATTTATAAGAAGGTAGTAAGGAAGATTATAGCGAGAAATTATAGCTTATTATAACATCTCTGGTTGTAAAGATTTTGGAAAAGTTACTGTGACGAATTAGAAAAATATTAGAAGTATATAACATGTGTTTATGTGATGTGACTCCCACAGCAATGGAATATCAGGATAAAAGGGTAGTTGTCATGTGACAAAAGCTCATTTTAGAAGTTTATGATATCATTACTGGACTGCATTCGACCGACGCAGATCAGTGTTCAATTATTGTTTAATATTTAGTACTTTAGTAATACTTTTGATATAGCCGTTTCGCACAGATCAATCTGTATGTGTATAAAAGTTATTGCTATATGTGGTATAGAGTGATGGTGGACTACATGGTGTTGTATTTATATATATGAATGACGAAATCAGAACTTGTAGAGAGTGACTACAACTATAATGTAATAAATTTTCATCTATGGTAAAAAATCATGTAATACTCAAAAGGAGCTGAGTGTGTCACCGAGGGTTCTAGTCTTGTGAGGTCCATTTAGTTGAAATTCATTCTGCATTATAGCTCTAGTAGATTAACATACTGTGTACCGTACACGGCGTGAGAGTCAAGTTATACAAGTTGTGTGTGCAGAATAATGATAGCTAGTAAGTGGCCGACGGTCAGTAGCCAATAGATGGAGAAAGTGGATGCATTAAAAGGATTACAAGTCCAGAGAATAAGATCTAAGAGAAATATAACTCTCTTGGTGTTGTGTCGAGGAATATATATGAGCAGAGATGACGTATTTGAGAATAGTGAGAACTCGAGAGTTCGTTACCGAATAAGAGTTTACTCAAATATAAGTTACTAACCTCCGCATCATGCAATGCGGAGCTTGGACTTGCGTACTGTGGATAAACCTCACTATGACAAAAGCTTATTATATAGGATCTAGATGTAAGTGTAAGCATAGCCTCAACTTTGCATATATGTAGGTTACTATCAAAATGTTAATGCAATCTCTACAATGAAGAGCTAAAAGAGTGAACAGAGCCATAAATAAATCGCAAATAAGTGTTATACAAGAGCATGTAACGATAATATAAGAGATAAAATGTAATGAATAGCTCACTGCTGTAAGGCCTAGTAATAGAGTATTTAAGTAGGAACATTAGTTTGGTCCCAATTTATTAAAGAGAAGACTTAGATAATGACTTAAGATAGTGCAACGTAGAGTCACAAGGATATTTTCTGTTATGTAGAGTAGGCCTATGTGGAGTTTGCAGATGAAATTAGGTATGTTTTCTGTGTGTAAGGTGTAATACATGTGCCTTCAATTTTTCTCAGTCAGCGATGATCACAAGCTCATACAAATATTTATCATCTATCTGATATACATAGATGACAATAAATTTAATCATAAGATAGACTAATGTACATAGAAGTAGAGACTCATGGCCATAAAATATAGTAATTTAATTTAAACATGGTGAATAAATCACTCCATCTTCTTATTTATTTATATCATGATATGCATGCACTTTAAGCTGAGTCGTGAGGTCTGTATATATCAGAGTGTTGGGTATACGAGAGTCTGACCATGTAGGAAGACTTAGTTGAGTGTGAACGTCGATATTTGCAACAGACATTGAGTAAGACGTCGAAATATGCAGTGGAATGACTTATGAGAAGTATAAACCACTCTCAGAGTTTATAAGATGGGATTTGGTTATGGAATTATTATTCATGCTTACCACACTATTGTACGCTGAAGCCAAAAATTTTGGCATGATTTTTAGTTTATATTATTATGCATTAATATGTGGTATAGTTAAATGTGCTATATTATACGGGTAGCCAATTTAGCTATTCACTTGTAGAGTACCGCTCTAATCCAATAGTGCGGTTCGCTCTTATTAAGAGGATTATAATTATTGGTCTTATGTGGGTATATGCGTATATTGTAAGGGATCTATATTTTGTTATATCTATTTAGTGTGTTTTTGACTTAAGCCATTAATTTCGTTGGGGATTTAGTGAGGTCACTATAACAAATGCACAAAAGGCCCTAGTGTGAGGTGCAAATGTATTAAATACCAAATGTCATTGTGCTCTAAAGTGTTACTATGAGCATTGCAACTACATCTTGAAGTGGGACCCAGCCAGGATCTTTGGTGGGCCCCTACCTTCTGTTAAGGTTAAGGGCAGACCCAGATGCTTAACAGCATCAGGATAAAATAGTTAATTTAGTATTGATTTATAATAGAGCAGTTAGGTGGCATTTCGTCCCTACATATTCTAGGAACTTAAAATTTTTAATTAATCAACTCTAAAAATGTAGTCTTGGAAAATCAAAGGTTAAAGTTTCGGTAGCTAATTGTTACCCAGAGGGTTGTCACCCCCAATTTTAATGAAAATCACAGGACATACTTTAAAAAAATAATAATAAAGAATAGTTGAAAATGAAAATCCGTCGTTGGGTAGTAGAAGAGAGTATTGACTTACGGAGCGCTCTCTATGTACTACGGTAGTAAGGGCATAGTGGCCTTATAATACTGCTCTCTATATACTAATGCCTAATGTCTAATATAGTATATATATATATATATATATATATATATTATATTTATATATATATATATATATATATATATATATAATAGATTCATAACTTTATGTTCAAAGTTGTATTTTTATCATAACCATACAGAGAAGAATCATAAGTTTTATTAAATGAAATTGGATTGTTTTGTAGTTCAGTAATTTGACCAAGCCTAGGGTGCTTTTGTGAATTGCATGCAGCATGGTTTGGTTAGTGGGTTGACTGGGACAGTCTCGACAGCACATGTGAGCTTCTACGTGTCTCCTATATCTTAATGTCTAAAGTATTAAAGCTTGTAGTGTGGTTAGCATATATTTAGCATAGTTTTTTCTTTTTAGTTGTAGGTTTTAATTAGTATACTATGTAAATTATTGACAAGCTTTAGGGTGCTTTGTAGATTTACATGAACTGTTTGACTTATGTATATACTAGTAGTTATTAGCACAGCCCTAGGGTACTTTTTGGATTGCATGAACATATTTGCTTACTGAATTAGTTCTGTTAGCTCTACGTGGACACTTCTATATGCCTATGTGGCTTTTTTACTAAAATCTATATTTATTTCTAATGTTTTCACATAAGAAATCCATGTGATTAAATATTAATATAATGACTTGGTGATGTTACCCAGAGGGTGTCACCCCCGATTTTTTATAAATCACAGGTATTATATTATATATATATATATATTAATGAAAGAAATTAGTCGAAGAACGAAAAATTTGTCTACTCTCTTTAAGGATAAAAAAACGTACTCAGACTACTCAAAGTATAGAGTAAGTATTCCACATAAGACTTTTCAAAATATTAGAGTGTGCGAACCCAGGTAAGGTCTCTATTGTCCCAGGCCTGCTATATCTCAGGTTCATGAATAAGTTTTGTGTAAACGAGAATAACACGAGAACAAACTCCACCGAACACCCCAGATATATATATTCTCTATACAACATAGTACTATGTGATGGCCCCTAAATAACGAGATGTTCTACGAATAATAAGTATAAAATTGTAGGCCTCGTGCTTCGTTTTACTTTGCGCCTGCCATCCCGTTTCACGTTTTGATAAGCATTTGTTAATTCTACATAAGATTTCTCTGTTGTCTATACCTAACAAAACTATATCATAACCCTGACTGAGAGGCGCCTGAAGAGACCCTAACCCCCCTGGATCCGGATCAATTAAAAAGGTCTCAAGTGGGAATCCGGCCGAAGGGCTCTACTAATTTTATAGTCTAAAAAAAAAAAATTATTGGGCAAATTTTAACTTTCAGGGCTGTTACTTTTTTCCTAAAGAGACTGCCACATTTTTTTTTTATTCTTCATTATTATTTTCAGAGTAATATATATATATCCTGTGATTTTCAAAAAAAAAAAAAATTTTTTTTTTTTTAATAAATCCATGGGTTTTTTTTCAATTTTGAGAGCTGTAATTTTTTTTTCCTCAAGAAGGCGACGATTTTCGTTTTCACTATTCTTTAGTTTATTATTTTTAAAGTATTTTTCTGTGATTTCATTCAAACATGGGGTGGAGAAACCTCTGTCATCTGGGTAACAATTAGCTACCGAAACTTTAACCTTTGATTTTCCAAGACTTCATTTTTAGAGTTGATTAATTAAAAATTTTAAGTTCCTAGAATATATAGGGAATAAATGCCACCTAACTGCTCTATTATAAATCAATACTAAATTAACTATTTTATCCTGATGCTGTTAAGCATCTGGGTCTGCCCTTAACCTTAACAGAAGGTAGGGGCCCACCAAAGATCCTGGCTGGGTCCCACTTCAAGATGTAGTTGCAATGCTCATAGTAACACTTTAGAGCACAATGACATTTGGTATTTAATACATTTGCATTTAAGCCTACAAAAAAACAAAAACAAACAAACTTAAATCAACAAACAATTAACCTATTAATAAGCCCCACTAGGTAACTATTAGTGCATGCTAAATGGCTACGTATAAGCAATTTAATTACATTTATCAGTTATCATAATAACATTTTCAGAGGGAAGCATGAATTTTTAAAACCTTATAAAGCTCTGTGTTTACTTTCAAAGTCATTATCATGACGTCATTCTTCAATGCTATAGTATCCTAAAGTTTATACATTAGGACACACTCGATTAGCTAGCGTTAGAACAGGAAAAAAAAACTAGTTTAAAAACATTTTATATCAACATAATTGTATATAAGATTTTGCATACAATATGGAAGCAACATGTATGAGACAAAATATATAATTCTTTCGTCAAAATATATAATTATCAAGGATTAACAAACTTTAT
>JABUQX010059455.1:10000-27500 GCA_015478945.1 Trachelipus rathkii | reverse complement strand
CACATTAATAAGAATGTTAACTTTGGAATACGAACTGGCGTACGAAGCAAGAGGTTCTTTGAGCAATACTTCTTTCCAATCATATGAAGTGTACTGTGTACTATTTCCAGCGAGCTTGAAATGTCTGTTGATAACATTAAGCATATGGAATATCAAGCCGCCTATTTATGAATTGCCTTAACTCATTTCATTTTCATTCTTTTTCAGATTCATCATAAGTATTTTTATTATAAAACTCTTTATCAAATCTCGACAATAAACATCCGTGCAACATCCGCAGGGCAAAAAGCGCAGATGCGGATGAGGATGCGGATCTTTAATAATGTGCGGATGTGGATGCGGATGCGGATGTACCTGCATCACTAATATATATATATATATTATATATATATATATATATATATTATATATATATATATATATATATATATATATATATATATATATATATATATAAATAATATATATATATATATATATATATATATATATATATATATATATTATATATATATATATATATATATATATATATATATATATATATATATATATTATATATATATATATAATATATATATATATATATATATATATATATATATATATATATATATATATATATATATATATATATATTACCTGAGAATAAAAATTAGTGGGAAGGGTGTGCTTGCATATTCGTTGCTATGTCTTCAATTCTGGGTGCTGTTTTCGACAGTGACAATCGTAAATCAGGCTCTACATTCAATTTTGATCGGAGCTTGTTTTTAATCAAGCACAAAGAGGAAAATCCTTGCTCACACAGATATGTTGAAGGAAACGGTAGAAGTTTTGAGATAACCATTTTTGCAAGTTGAGGATAAGACTGGACTACTAGTGACCAGAATTTGATAAGAGATAATGTATCATAAGCATGCTTAAGAGTAGAGTCATTTAAGAAGTCTATAAATTCCTCCTCAACGTCTGTAGGAAGTGAATGTACATCTACGTTGAAAGGGTTAAGTATTAATTTTGCTCTGTTCTCTTCTATTTCTGGCAAGTAAGACTTAATTTCATTACAAAGAGAAGATAAGTGAAATTGAATAAGATTACTGATGTCGGTAATATCATTTTCTCCATCAAGAATTTTCGCAGTATTTTCAAACATGTGAAATTTTCCTGATTTCACATTTTTTCCCCACAATTCAAGTTTCATAGTAAATGACTTACATTTATCGATAAAATCAATCAATGTTGTGGATTTCCCTTGCAGTAACAAATTCAGATCATTTTGTCGAGAAAATATGTCACTGAGATATGCCAGTTTTAGTTGCCATTGTTTTTGAGTGAGTTTTTCACTGAAATACTTGGATTGCGCCTTAGCATCTCTTGAAAAGAATTCGGACATCTCTTCTCTCAGATTCTGAACTCTAGAAGTTACATTTCCTCACGAAAGCCATCGCACTTCTGTGTGGAAGAGCAAAACTTCATGTTCAGCCTCGAAATCTTGACACAACAAACGGAAAAGGCGACTATTAAGTGAACTAGATTTAATGCTTTTACCATTTTGATAACATCATTAAGAACATCTCGAAGTTCAGGAGATAATGTCCTGGATGCCAAAGCATATCGATGAATCATACAGTGTAAACTTATTACATCAGGGTTCACCTCCTTTACTTTGCCTATAAATCCAGAACGAATGCTAAGCATTGCCGGTGCACCGTCAGTTGTGCATGCACAGACATTTTTCCAAGAAAGTCCTACGATATCAAAGAATGTGTTGACTGTCTGGAAAATATCTTCTCCAGTAGTTGAGGCTTCCAATGAGTGGCAAAATAGGAATTCTTCTTTAAAATTGCCATCTTTTATATGCCTTGCGAAAACAAGCAACTGTGCATAGTTACTAATGTCTGTAGTTTCATCGAGTTGTATGGAAAACATCTTGGTTGGTGCCGTTTTAATTTCTTCGATCACTTGTTGCTTGACGTCTTCTGCCATATCAGAAATTCTTCGCTGAATAGTATCGTTCGATAAAGGCACATAATTTAATTTATTTGCAGCAGCCTCACCTATCATGCAACTTACAATATCTTTGCAACATGGAAGAATGAGGGTTTCAGCAATCGTATGCGGTTTTTTTGCTTTAGCGATCTTAAGTGCTACTTTATATGATGCAAGAAGACCTGCATGAGATTGCTGATGTGACTGACCAGATTTATCATTATTGAAATCTTTCAGTTAGCAGCTTTCATTCAATATATGTAACGCATGATACTACTGTATTAGTGTATTCACTGTATTGATACATACAATTTAAAAGAAATTATTATTATTATTATTATTATTATTATTATTATTATTATTATTATTATTATTATTATTATTATTATTATTATTATTATTATTATTATTATTATTATTATTATTATTATTATTATTATTATTATTATTATTATTATTATTATTTCAACAAGTTAATCGTTTAATGATTTAATCATCTTTAATGACTTTAATCTTTAATCGTTTATACTTTATAATATGATTGGCGTACTTAGATGCATATTTCTACTGACCTTACGTACCCCCTGAAAATCCCTTCCCGTACCCCTGGGGGTACGCGTACCCCAGTTTGAGAACCTCTGCTCTAGAGAGATTATAGAACTTACCCAGTTTGTGTTGAATCCTATGTCCCCTGCTTAGATGAATTAATATGTTTAAAATAAAGCATATGTTTTTATGCATTTATATAACGCACTTTTCAATGAAAATTATATGTTATAAAAATGAAAACTTGTTTTACTTCCCTCCTATGGTCGCTTTATTGGTTAAGTTGTTAATGATAGCTGTTTATTTGTCTGGTTGTTGTGTGTTAAAGCTATGGACGGAAATGGGTTATTCCATTTATTTGAAAAATTTCTTCATGCTCTTTACATATTTAGAAGTCAAAAGTTGTCCAATTACATGATTAGTAAAATTATTATTATTATTATTATTATTATTATTATTATTATTATTATTATTATTATTATTATTATTATTATTATTATTATTATATTATTATTATTATTATTATATTATATTATTATATTATTATTATTTATTATTATTATTATTATTATTATTATTATTATTATTATTATTATTATTATTATTATTATTATTATTATTATTATTATTATTATTATTATTATTATTATTATTATTATTATTATTATTATTAGTAGTAGTAGTAGTAGTAGTAGTAGTAGTAGTAGTAGTAGTAGTAGTTGTATCAGTAATAATAGCGGTAAAGCTTTGATAGTGTTTGAGCTAGTAACTAAAGACGAATATTAATGAAAAGATATAAAGAGAAAAATTATACATACCAAAATTTTGTGGTGATCTTCTTGAGCAATTTTCATTGAGTAAAAACTTTGAATTTTATTTTTTATTTTTAATGTTTCTTTCGGAAATTTTTTTCTTGTCAAAATTTTATTGTCTTCGGTTGTTTCTTAAATTTTCATTCTCAAACAATAAGGATTTCTCTCAATTCATCAATCTATAGTTATGTGCTGTCTAAGATTCCCTTTAATATATGTATATATATATTCCAATAAAGCCAATTGAGAGACAAATATAATAATGAGATGAGACAATATAGAATAAGTCATACCATTCACTTGAGGCCATAAGTATCATGATTATAGATCACCCATAGCTATTGTACATCTATTACTACTATATATTATCACATAACTCTCCCTAATAACAACAAGTGATGCAACATGCTAACCTTGACTGATTCTCGGAGTGGAGAACAGTAATATATCTACCGTACTAATGAGAGTGAGACAGCTCTACGACTCAAGATCGCTCTCGCTTTATATATATCACACTCTGTAGATCGCGACAGATACGTAACGTTTAACATGCACTCTATCACCTCTCACTATGGCACCAGTGACTTAAACGAGCAAGTCCTCCTCGAGCCAGAGATAGTACGCATCGCCCGATCAATTGACGGATACTGATCTACACGCGAGCAAATCGAGCGCTTTGCAATATCATGCCATATGGATCCGACATTCCAACCATTACTTAATGATCAGATTACATGGGCTGGCGCAACATCTCGAAGTCTAATCACGAACCCACCACTCCACCTTTACTCTATTAGAGAGGTCTACTATACCACTTACATCACTCACACAGACTATTCTATTAAGCGTAGCTACTATACGCCCAGACATCCTCAGCAGTGAGTGAGAGTTCTCGTCATCAAGTCGACGCACCCGAGCATTATATACACTAGCAGCACAAGATTGTTGTTCCACTCATTCAAAATCCTGCTCACACTTTATACCCAATCTTATATATATATAATACTACTACTATTATATAATAATATTATAATAATTATATATATAATATATATACCTATATACCCACTAAGCATCTATCAACACACACACTAGACTAACCCTAGCGCATACCGTACTTCCACTCGACACATTAATCTCCTTTATAATTTCTAAGATGATTAAACTCCCTCCTCCACGAACGCCTTAAGATGATACATTACCGATACCAGCGGTATCCGCTAAGGTATAACTAACATGATGCTCTCATTACGTATCAGATACGCACATACTACTATATACTATATAATTATAATATATATTACTGAGGTTTGACTTGATAACCCTTTAATTAATTCAACTGTATATTAAAACTTTTAATTAAAAGTTTTACTGGCTGAAAACTAACCAGAATTGACTTACAGGCTGCAAACGTCTAAGTTTGTTAAATCCCTTATATTATTATGATCTGTATTATATTTACTATATATATACCTATATATATATATATCTGTAAGTGTAAATACCAGATAAAAGATTATATTATATTAACTCATATAGATATAATGGGTAACTTATACAATAGTATATATATACTGAATATATCCATTACTAATTATATATATATATATATTATATAGTACTATATATATATACTATATATAATACTATAAATATAATATATTACGAATTATATAATGTACTATATACCTCTATAACTATATAGATAGTTCTAATACTGATACTACTGTATATACTACATATATATATACTAATCATATAGTACCACTATAACTATATATATAGTCCCATAATATATATATATAAATATATATATTGCAATACATTATATCCAATGTGGACATTGTGGCATTTCCATTTAAACCTTTCCATAAGTAAATGGTGTATAATTAAGCTGATTTGATTATTCCCCTACCAAGATAATACCAGACTAATAGAATAGAACCAACCTCTAATTATCTTGGACGTCGTGCTGATCAGGCAATAGATCAAATGACAGAGAGCGAAAAATTATTTAAAAATAAGTAATAATTAAATATTTAACCATTTGGCACACACCTTCAATCAAAGCTATCCGGCATCCAAAATGCAAAGTCGGCCCAACCTCAAGTTACTGCATTTGCAACTACTATCCGTATGAACACCATCTTACCTGAGATACTATCCCATTCATTATCTATAGTAAAATTAATCCAGAGTTGTAAAAAAATTAAAATTTCATTCATGCGGCTCACAGGACAGGGGTAAGGAGGCGGAGTTCCCGTAGTAAAATCTTTGTGTGCCATGCGTTTCAGTCTTCAATTTTATTTATGTTACTAACTATACTAGCGCAAACTACTACTTACACACCTACTCACTACTATCCTTGATAATTACCCAACTCACTTTCACCTACATGCAAATTTAATATAACCCAGTACCACTCAAATACCACATCTAGAATCGGAGATAATATCCATAATACCATCTTCATGAACACATATAACACCGCTCTCACTCAATAATAATATAATAAAGATCACCATAATAATAATAATAAAAGATTAGAATTTACAGATATTACAGAATCACACTAGCACCTAATATCACATCTAGGATCGTACCAATAACAAAGAGTGAAATAATCACTATCTCATAAAATAATAATAATAAATCCACATCAATCTATCATACACAAAAGACAGACAGACAATATTACCTTCTACTCAGAAACACAAGTATCAACATATATAATAGATTAAGTGCATATCATATGTAATCCTACTTATCTAAACATGACTACGACAGCAATCCTTTCACTCGCAATTGATATCTATTCAACGCAATTACAGATGTACATCTCTCGGTATGACAAGTCGCTCTATTCTATATCCTCACTCGCTCACGTATATCGCCACAACATCTCAGTATGCCCTTTCGAGACCCCAAAATTCAACTACACGGTAATCAGATTACAGGAAATTGAGTTTAAGGATGAGCTTAATGTACTCCAAATCTATTTGATCTTATAATTAGAAATAACATAATAATAAGAATTTTACAGATATAATAGGGACAAGACGTTTAACAATCAGACGACACCAAACTACTATCCAGTATGGAAGTAATCGAATATAATTACACTACTAACAAACATCTCATCAATCACACTACGACAATATATAATAATAAAATAATAATAATAATATAATAATATAATATAGATAATTAATAATTAATACATAGTAATAAATAATAAACATCACATGCAATAATAATACGTCACCTCGGCATAATAATCAAGCATTTTATCCTTTGCTGTGCGGTTGAGTAATAATATAATAATTAAATAATTAATAATAATAATAATAATAATAATAATAATAATAATAATAGATGAATATAGATAATAATCCCACAGTAAATAATAATAATAATAATAATAATAATAATAATAATAATAATAATAATAATAATAATAATAATAATAATAATAATAATAATAATAATAATAATAATAATAATAATCCTTAGAATGGTTAAAGTAATGTTTTAATAATAATAATAATAATAAAATAATAATAATAATAATAATAATAATAATATAATTAATAATAAAATAATAATAATAATAAAATATAATATAATAAAATAATAATAATAATAATAATAATATATAATAATAAAACAATAAAATAATAATTAATAATAATAATATGATAAAAGAAAAATAAAACTAAAAAATCCAAAATTTCTTTAAAATTACTTTTAGTCCTTTCATTTTTAATTTTAATAATAAATTAAAAATAAATTTAATAAAATAATAATTGATAACTTGTGTTGTTAATAATTAATAATAATATAATAATAATAATAATAATAATAATAATAATAATAATAATAATAATAATAATAATAATAATAATAATAATAATAATAATAATAATAATAAAATAAAATAATAATAATAATAAAATAAACTACTACTACTACTACTACTACTACTACTATACTACTACTTACTACTTAATAATAATAATAATAATAATAATAATAATAATGAATAATATAATAATAATAATAATAATAATAATAATAATAATAATAATGGACCTTATTAAAATGGAACCATATTTTCATGAAACTTATATGAAATGCTAAAATTGAACTGAAAAGAAGGATAAACGTAAAATGAAAGTCGATAAATGACCCTGAAATAATTCCTCCATTCCATCCATATGTGTAGGGAAAAAATTGAGTATGTAAATGCATTGCACACGAAACATGGAAGAGATCTATCCGCCTGTAACTCCGACCGTGAGCGGAAACAAATATTTATCTATACAAGTATAAGCCTATAATAATAGCTAAATAGATTGAATATATAATATATATATATATATACTATATATATTACTATAATATATATATATATTATATATATATATAATATACGTCTATATATAGATATATACATAAAATATATATATATATATATCCGAGTGCTTTTGAAATAAATCTCTTTATATATATATAAATATATAAATATAATATAATATAAATAAATATATAAATATATATATATAAATTATATATATATATATTATATACTATATATATATATATATAATATATAATATATATATAATATAGTATATATATATATAATATAATAATATAATTATATAATTATAATAATATATATATAATTATATAATATAATATATATTATATAAATATATATATATATAGATATAATAATAATAGTATATATTATATAATATATATTATATATAATAAATATATATATTAAATATAATATATATATATAATATATATTTTATATTATATAAATATATATTATATAATATTAATTATGATTTTTATATATTCAAAAACACCATGGTCCCGCAGCGATTACCAGGGGTGTCAAACCGCAGATGAACATTCGATCTCCTACGATTGGTTCATAGGGAAAGGAAACGGAAGTGGTGAAATAGCAGAAGCTTACCCAGCCCTAGAAAGCACCAATGCGAATATAATCATCAATTGACCCAACTGCATCATACAATCGCCACTATTCCAAAAAATCATTATTTTAAAAAAAAACAGCGTCTAATATTTGTTTCAAATGTTATTTTATTCATTTGATTTTCTAGGATGTAAACTCTACAGCCAACCAACAAGAAGAACTGAGTGATTTAATTACGCTTCCTCCTCACCGAAATATTATCTCTTCCCAGACAGCCAATTCATTCAGATGAGTTCTATTTGTAAAATTATATTTTTTTATTTGGGTTCATTTTTCCGTTTAAATATTAAAAATCTTTTGATTAAAATAATATTGTTGATTGTACTCAGTGTGTTCTTTCTTGTTTTCGATTAAAAATAAAATAAATTTTATGCTCTAATGTTTTAAAATCTGATTTTAATTTTGTATTTTTATCAATAATAATTAAAATATTTTCCATATAAGAATTTTTTGATACACAATTATGTCTTCTTCGCTGATTCCCATAAATAACGAATTGGCCTTAACTCATACAAACATCCTATCTTTGTTAAAAAATCTTTCTAGAACTTTCTGATATAGTCCTGTTAAGATTTCAGCCTTCTTCTTAATCTCTGCACTAGATCTTCTCTTTATCCTTCTTTTCCCTCTTCTCTTCTGTTTTTATACACCGGCCAGCCCAGACAACAGGCCCAAATAAATATATATATATTATATATATATATAAATATAATTATTAATATATATATATATATATATACTATAAATAATATATATATTATATATATATATATTATATAATATATATATATATGATATATTTAAATAATATATATATATATAGTATATATATATTTATATAATATATAATATATATAATAATTAATATATTATATATATATATATAAATATAAATATATTAAATATATATAATATATATATATATATATATATATATATATATAATAATAATATGTATATAAATTATAATATTATAATAATATATATATATTAGTATAAAATAATAATACTATATATATATATATATATATATATAATATAATAAGTGTATATATATATATATTTATATATATATGTTATATATATAAATATTATATATATAGATATATATATATATATATATATATATATATTATATATAATTATATTATATATATAAATATATATAATATATATATAACTATATATTATATATTAAAATATATCAACATCTTAAAATAATTTTATCATTAAAATTATAATGTATCTTATCGTAATATATATATATATATATATATTTAAATATATATAATATTATATAATAATATATATTATTATATATATAGAACTATCCTTTAAAAGGTAGTTAACCGATATATATCGACACGAACGATGTTGTTAATCTTGTAATCGATTTTTTTCGCATTATTTCAGGCAATAGTGCTTAAAAGTTGGTGCCGCCAACAAGTTTTTTTTTTTTTTTTAACGAAGAATACCCAAGATTAAATCGCAAGAAGGAGGAAGAGTCAGAGGGTCCTCGGCCCATAAGGCGGCCGAGACGACGCGGACAGGGGGACTTCTGACTCCCCCCCCCTGATTTCCCTCGTCGCTCAGCCCGGCTGTTAGTAAAAAAGAATAAAAAAGAAAACAAAAAATGCTTCATAAAAAAATATAACAAGTATAAAATTACGATGTTGATAAACACACGAGCACAGTACTCGATGGGAATGACAATAGCACTCGCAACAGGCCTCCAATCTTGTATATTGGGTTTTTTAGCCAAAATACGCTCGCATCCACCACACGTTGTAAATCGAGACGAGCTACTCTACTCTGACATCACCTTGTCAACTACATCACGATATATAGTCGCCCCAGCCACTAGAACTCCACCCGTGATCACTATGAACTCATAGCCTAACCACTACACGACGATACCTCCTCAAGCGATATCCGTTTCTCACATCGCACGCATCACCTACTGTGCACTGAGAGATATTAATTACATCCTGCGCACTACACACCAGTAAACCTCCATTCATCCAATAACTCGCGCTATAGCTAACTTCATCTGAGCGTGTAGCTGTCCAGAATAACTTACCGTCGCGCGCCCCAGAGCATATCAAAGGAAATTCTTAACTAGATAAATAATCCTATCGAACACAGAGATATAACTCACTTACACGCTATCCGTCTACCACGCTAACACGTAACCTCTGAACCAATCACAGGCGACAATGCCTACCCTGAAGCAGAAGAGCCACCGATCTATCTGCGATACAGAATACATCTGTGAGAACACTACCACGAGCGACATCGCCTGCGATAAGCGCTGTATGTACCTTTGCCTAGCTCACCACAGTACCGATTCACAGCAGTGAACATGTACTACACCGACTTTGTGATACTACTTATACACTATGAACGAGGCCAGTCGAGAGACTACGTACACTAGTACTGACCATGGTTGCCACCCGTCGATAGCATCAGAAAGCCCAACAAGACATCGAGAATTTACATTATCCAATAAACCCGTATACTGAGTCACCCAGCACGTAGACTAACACAAAGATTCTACACATTATATAGATCTAGCAGCACCAACACAGCTAAGCAATCCCAAAATCTGTAGAACGCAGCGGCTCAAAGACGATCAATAATACACTACGAACCCTTCGTCTTATACCTAAATGCTAGGACTAGGCTCCCGTAATATAGCTCTTACTATAACATCACTGTCAAGCCACTCCGCTACCCTCCGACTTCAAGTCGAAGATCATAAGACAGCACATCACCAAGTAGTCTGTATTAACTTTCACACTTTCTATACATGGTATAACTTAACCACAAAGAGTGAGAATCAAGTGAGAATAACACACCCAGACTCTCGACACCGCCCTATGCTCACTCTCTCGTCAATGCCAGACAAGCTCTGAGAGATGCATCCAATCTATACCTGGTTAACTTCCGTATCGAGAGTGACCACAACAACATACCAATTCCGGCGAACGAGCTTTGACAATGTCAGTGCACGGCCCGGTCAGTTACTACTCGCTCGAATACGGATAAGCTCCTAAAGATATACTAGCGATACTAGGACGCCAGTCGCTCATCTACTGAGCACCCCATAACTCAACGACGACGGATCGCTGATCGACGCTCTATCCTATCTCACACCATCCTAACCATCTCCTCCGAGAATTAAAGTCCTTATATCCAAGATACATCTATGAAACGCTAGTCTCACAGCGATCCCCTACTATCTGCTATTTAATCCAACAGTCTCCAGATCTCCAGATACTTAACGCTGTTAATACCCTCACCGGCTTACCTGTGTATGAGCAACACCTATATCTCTACGGCTATGCAACTTACTAGCGTAACTCGCAAATACCCCGTGTACAGTGAGACAACGAAAGAACCTTAGCACAGAATCTAGCAATACTAACAGAAATAACCTAACCGAAAGACTAACTTCATATACATGAGATAGCGTACCGAATACAATATCTGCACATATAAACTTAGTAGGTTCTGACAGCTATCGTATGTAGTAGCATATGTACTCTATATACAACCTCGACTACGATATAGCCTCTCCTACGTGCAGCGTTACTCTATACTTTTAGTAGGATCCCTCAATTACATGACAAGTACGTGATTAGGTCACTACTGCCTGATGAACTGTAGTTTGTCGCCACGTGAACTACTCTAGTACCTCACATGTATAATCCTCATACCACACACGCAGTCTCGTTATCTGAGAGCGTTGTAGAATGCGCATAGCATGTGCCTATACCTGAAGTCACAATCTCGCAGACATCAACCTCTACCCTCACTATCGCAGATAGGTCGCTCACATCTCGTACTCCACCTCCTGCACCGTATATGCCTAGCAGCTCGATCTCACCACGAGTAGCAACCATCCGTACATCATTAGTGTGGCTTATCACGGTGAGCGTCAGCATCCGTGAAGAGTATACCTGCGCACTAATCTAACTCTGAACATTGTCATCTCAAAGTCACCGCTCCACCTTACGACGATCTCGTAAACCAGAGCACTTCCGTCAGCGCCTTATCCGAGAGTCTCAGTCCGCTCTCTGAGTCCACTCGAACAGTATTCACACCCTCTAAAGACACACAACTGGTCCGAACACACGTCATCAGCGCTCGAAGCTAGATTCTACCTATAAATGCCTCAACTCGACTACCATAACTCGATTGATTAGGCTTAGTGAGTGAAGCCAATATATAAGCATCTTCTCATTACTCACACCCAGTGCATCCACAACCAAAGCGCAACGCAGGTGAGCACCTAGTCATCGTGATGGATCGGACCGATTGCGCTCCATACCTAATTCCAAGCTACCTCGAATCGTCAGCGATCTGACCCGATTACAGGCCCCAGATGGTTCAAGTTCACCTCCGTTCGGAGACTACACCCGCTCAATCCTTAAAGCTATATGTCTTGAACATTCACCTCCCATCAGATCTAGGTATAAGAGTCTGAAAAGTCGTCAAGCCTGTCCTTATTAAAAATATATATATATATAACCTTATATTTCATAGGCGCGCAGATAATATGTATTTTTTTAAACTTTTTATCGAATCACCGATCATTTACGCAGGCCACCGTAGTCTTTCGCACACTCCGACATAGATTACACGTGATGGCGTATTACGCGAACTAAACAATATCTATCGTATAGGCGGCGAGAGTCAGTCGATCCTCACGTGCAATCTACTGACTATGAGACTAGTACAAGCCAGCACGATCGGAAAATCGTGATAAGCTGCATCAACGTCGCATTAAACACTACCACACGACTATAACCTATATCTCTCAGTATCCTTATCGTGAGAACTCACTAAAAAATCACCGGACGAGTGGTCCCCAGCGTTACAAATCTAACTCACCTGCGATTACGATATATATATATACGCGCGACGCATCCCTCTCAGCACAGAGGTCATCTGTGTAGTGCCTAGCACCACAATAATTTCTACAAACAGCCGCTCTACAATGGTGACAATCACACGCATCTCATCGTCGAAGCTGTATATGAGCAATCATCGCCGAGTGCATGAGCTCCCGAGACAGATCAAACGTCCAATTAACGCGCGACCGTCTAGACTAGATAGAAGCCACTCCCAACGAGATCATGCACACACTAAGTTAGCTTTGCTCATAGTTCAAGCGCAATGCAAAACCACTAGCCATACCTCGAAAATACAAAATCACCACACCGTACGAGCACGCAACCAAACATATATCTACGATAAATACCTCTTGAACACTCTGACACAAAGTAGTATCCACTTGTTTCATAAGGATCTGGCAGAATTATACACGTTAACTCTCCACACAATCACACACATAGCCGCCGCAGCTAGTATCTTCCACACCAAGACACGCCCACGCAACTTTGGCGGGCAAATACTCATCATCCTACGCTACGATATCCTGAACCACCCGAATCGTTCTATCCCATCTCGAGACCCGCCTATACCTTTGATCCATCATCTCTACTACGTCTCACATCTGATAATCGAGATTGAGGCATCGGAGAACTCACGCATGAGAATATCATCCAAGTGTCCATACAGCCTTATACCATGTGACTACTGTCACACAGTCTACGTTTTATGTCCGCTGCGTGATACTCAGTGATCTTGCATAGCGCTTATCCGAAACTCGCGCCACATGACTTTGAAAATGCCTGCTTCACCTAACTCTCGAACATCAAATTTATATTTACTAGAGCATAGTATGTGATAACCATCAGTAAGTGTGGTGACTATATAGAATAATCGAAGACGATCCAGTCCCAGCCTCGTCCATAGAGTCTCATCAGCCCACCACCAAATTATGTGTATTACATATTTATAGATATATAAAAAAGAGACTACATGACAACACGACCTACTAAAACCTATTAACAAATAGACTACGGCCCCAGCCGGCGCAGTCACGGCATCAGTATATAAGTCAGTTCATCGAAGACATAAACCGCTACACCTCACGATGAATTCACCAACTATCTCATCTCTACACGTGCGCGTCGACGCGGCCCCCCCCCTCACATCGTACTCGACACACATGCCACCATCATCTATCAATTATTACCAAATTCACTCAGCTCGCACAGTATAGAGAGATAGCGAGTATCTACACTTAATCACATACATGTGATATATACATCTATCATGCACACTATATTATCACTACACCACTTTCTGGCCGCAACCTATACTATATTCGCGATCAGTGATATGTAACATCAGTGTCCTATAAACACTACTCACGTACATGTCGAAAGCACGTATCATAAAAGAAACCGATTCCAATAAGATCATAAAAGTACATTCTATGACAATACACACAGCTGACTGGAGTAAATCCACCTAGCTGAGAATTATCATACGAGCTGCTGATGCAAATCCACAGCTAGTCTCCTTATGCTCTCACATCTATAACGCCGATCCGCATAAACGATCGTGTTAGATATAACATACAGCAGTCAGATCAATATAAACGCAGTAATCAACCATCGGCGTATCAAGCCCATACACCCAGTCTGATACCATAGCTATATATATATATATATGATTACCCAACTCACGGCCTGAGATGTCATCCCAATAATACAATCCAGCCTCAGAATCTACATTCACGAGGCAACTATTAAGCAGTCCTATAGTCCTCAACGTCTTTGATACTATTACTCAAAGCCTCCAGGTAGCTACATTAGCAACGTACTTATCTCCCTTCAGCTAAACACACCAGTGATCCAGGTTCCACATCGATACGACAGCATACACTCTCATGCTAAGCTTACCCAGTTACAGATACGATCTCATAACAATATATCCACATCGCGGAAATCAATGTAGACGAGATCGATGATACGCACAATAACAATATCATCAGATCGATCAGCCAATACGAGTATATATATCCTCGAGCCAGAACGTACCTCACTGTGCGGAGGAATAAACCATCATCTCGAGCACCGTACCGCCTGCTATACAAGCTAGCACGCAGGTAGCACAAGACCCAGTTAGTTATCAGCACGTAAATAGCGCGTAATGACTGTATATATATATTTTAGTACCGAGTCCTTGAGAACAGATCTATATAATAAGCTCACATAATATCACGTATATTTATCCATACCGCGACAATACTTAGAGTCTACTATTACAATCCGTGCGTCCAAATGTCTATAATATACTATATACATATATATATATATAATATATAATAGATATATATATATAATATATTATATTAATATTATATATATATATATATTTATATATATATATATATAATATTATAATATATATAATATATATATATTCAGGGCCGTGATATATAGGGAGGCCGGGTAGGTAGCCCTATCCCAATATTTTTTAGGTTTAAAATAATTGAAATTAAATTGAAAGTCGTACAAATTATTAAAAAATTTTATATAAAGTTAAAAAAAAGTTTACATTTTGCATCATAAATTAAAAGAAAACCAACCACAATAATAATAGCTATAATATAATTGAATTCATTTAGAAATTCTCGCTCCTACTCTGGATCTTACATGTAAAATTCGATGCACGGACGGGACGAATGCGTTTGCATTTTTTACATCAAACTATTAAGGGAGCGGTAGTCTGTCTACCATATAATCGAAAATATATGGAAACCTTTCGTTCTCTTCCGCGTAAATTGTACGAAATGTGTGGTTTTGGCAGTTGTTTTGGAAATTTATTGTATCGAATGTTTCTAATTGTTCTGATATGATTATTAATTTATTATAACTTTATTTGTGTATTTAGACATTATATACATAAAATAATTTGAAATAATGCATAATGGAGTAAGTGTAGATTTTATATTAAAGAAAAAACACTTTAAAAACTTATCTATAAAAAACAACAGCTTTAATTTAAATAAATGGATAGGCCTAACAAAAATTTACTCAATGGAATGCTGCTTTAAAATTAAGTCTTATTGGTAATATAATGTAAACAAAGCGTTTTCATACAAATAAAGTAGGTATGTATTATAATGATTAAAATATGTTTTCGATGTTTTGTATATATATAGTATATATATATATATATATATATATTATATATTATATATATATATATATATATATATTAATTATATATATATATAATAATATATAATATAATATAATATATATAATATATATATATATTAAAGATACTCTACTCTTGACGTAGTTTGTATTTATTAGTTGCGAACCCTTTGGCATAAAGCAAAACTATAATTTAAAATGAATTTATTAATACACTTGAAACATAATTAAAGTTAAAACAATGTTAAAATGTTTCTATATTCCAGATGCAGACAACACATTAAAAAAAATTGCAGAAGTCTTTCGCTTCATATCAAGAAGCCTCATTCGGCTGTTCAGTCATATTCCAGAGTTGGTGTTTTAAACATAGAGGCAGCCGAATGAGGGGCTTCTTGTATGAAGCGAAAGACATTCTGAATTTTTTTAATATATACGAACATTTAACTCATGGATATAAAAACATTTAAACATTGTTTTACTTTATTTATGTTTCAAGTGTATAATAAATTCATTTTAAATTTTATAGTTTTTGCTTTAGCCAAAGGGTTCGCAACCAATATATAATATATAATATTATATATATATATTATATATATATATATATATATATATATTAAATATATAATTATATATATAAATATATATATATATATATATATATACTAAATTATAAAATCCAGTTATATAATTAATTATAATTAATTATATATTATATATAAATATATATATATATTAATATAATATATATATATATATAATATATATATATAGAATATATATAATATATATAGTTACTTTACGCCCACACGGAACGGGAGCTCGGATCAAAAAATGGTTTCACAGGTAATAGCCTCTATGGATAATAAAAGACGTTAGGGTCGCAATGAAAAAAAGAAAATCTACTATCTCAAAACGTACAATAGCTACAGCCGAAAAGGAATACATTTTTGGATTCCTGGTTAAAATTTAAGTAAGGAAAATGTAAAAAAAAAAAATATTTGTTAATAATTATAGTAATATGAGGAGAAAGCCTATTTAAAACCTTTTTATTGGTTACTCGTAAA